>CAKOAT010151821.1:95049-126948 GCA_932364175.1 Eruca vesicaria subsp. sativa
AATTCATCCCCTCTAAAATGATCATTTACCATCTGCTCAGTACCTACACCAAAATCTACATCCGTTCTAATTGGTTCTTCTAACCTATCCGATGTCTGGGGTTCGCTAGTACTACCATATTCATAATCAGTTTCCCCGTGCTGATACCAAATTTTGTAACTTCGTGTAAACCCGTTCAAATATAGATGAGTCCAAACATTCCACTCTTTTATAACCTTTCTATTCTTACAAGTAGAGCAAGGACATCTTAACATACCCGTTTTTGCTTCCGGTTGTCGTTGAACTACCGCCATGAATTCCCTAATGCCTTTAAGGTATTCTTCCGTAAGTAATTTCCTGTCGGGATCCAAATGAGGTCGATCCATCCACGAACGATAATAATTTGAAGAAGACATGTTTTTGTGAACCAGATTCGTGTGTATAAGTGAGAGGATGAGAATATTGAGTGAATGAAAGGAGAGGAGGGGTGCTTGTATTTATAGATAAAATTCTGCCGACGATTCCGACGAAATTCCGACGGAATACTAGTCTTCCGTCGGAATTTCGTCGGAATATACAACGGTCAAAAATATTCCTCGGAATTCCGTCGGAATATTCCGATGAAATTCCGAGGAAAATGAAAATCCTCGGAATTTTTGAACTTTTCCAACGGCTCGTCAACGGCTATAATTTATCCTCGGAATGTCTTCGGTTTATCCCGATGGAATACAGGTTCCTCGGAATGTCGTCGGAATATTCCGACGGAATTCCGAGGAAACATAAAATTTGTGTTTCGTCGGAATTCCATCGGAATCCCATCGGAATTTTCCGAGGAACTTCGTGGCCGTCGGAAGTTTCCTCGGGATATGCCCTGTTTTCTTGTAGTGGACAAAGTATCTTCACACGTTGTTCTTGTTGTTATATCAACAAAATGGGTTACATTTTCAGACAAAAGTTGACGCTATAGGCAGCGTTTCCAACGTCACGTTACTATTTCTAAGAATATGTTTACAGAAAACTTTAAGACCTTTGGTGCATTTACTTTCTAGATCGGGAGCTAGTCTGACGTAACTCAGTTATAGGGGATGGATTGTCTTTTCCACCACAATTTGTTTCTAACCCGGATCCAAGAAGATCTTGAGTTCTTGACTAAGAGCGCGCAACATCCAGTAATGTTTTTTTTTAAAAATAATTTTTGTTCCTATTGTTTTTTATGTCAATGATGTTTAAGGAGTTTTGGAACGTTTTTTTCTGTTTGTAACCCGAAGTGAGAAGCGATTGTATTCGGATGGTCTCAAATTCTCAGTAGGACTGGGCATTTTATTCGTTAAATTTGATTTGATTCGTTATTCGTTTCGATTCGATCCGAAAGTTTTGGATATCCGTAAACTTCCGAATCAAAGAAAATACTAAAAATCAATATCCGTTAAAATCGAAGCAAATCACAAATATTAAAATTTTGGGAAGTGGATATCCGATCTGATCCGAGAATATATAAATATATGTATATCTTGATTATATTATAAAATTTAAATATAGAAAATTATATAATTATTATTCTAGCACATAACTTTGAACAATTCTATTCACATCATTACTTATATAAAGATATTATATAAAAAAGAACAAATTTACGACAATTATATTTTTTTCTTAAGTTTTGTGTTATTATAATTGTAACTTAAACTTAAAAATTACAAAATATGTAAATTCACTAGTTCTTTTAATTTTTATTTTATATATCATGCAAAAAATATTTTTGGAAAGCAAATTTGTATCAAAATTTTAAGATTATTTGTATTAATCAAAATGGATGAGACATCCACAAATATTAGTAAATATTCGTAAATATCTATTTATTTTTAGAGTATCAAAATTTTAAGATTATTTGTATTAATCAAAATGTATTAGACCTCCGCAAATATTAGTAAATATCCGCAAATATCTATTTATTTTTCGGTTATCCTTTTTTCCGGATATCCGTATTTTCCAAAGCAAAGCAAATACCAAAATAAGATATTCGTAACATTCGAAGCAAATCACAAATACCTTGAAAAAACTCGGATATTCGATATGTTCCCCCCCCTAACTCTCAGTATTCTCACAGACAACTTCTAAAGGTTGCATGTTCAACTTTCTATTAACGCGATGGTATTATGCATTTCCCAAAAAAACCTAAAAGGTTTTCCAGGATTTAGGATAGCACATACAGTGGGAGCTAGTGAATATAAATAATAGGAAAATTGCATTCTCTATCACAAAAAAATAATAATTCAGCTAAAAAAAGTTGACTGTGATATTCAATGTATTTTATATCTTATATTACCAAAACACCTTTCATATCTACCGGCTCAACTTCTTCAACCAAGTTTTTATTTTTTTTAGAATCTCAAATCCTCTTAAATGATATTGTTAACAGATTTCTTTGCATCTGAGGTTGAATTAATTGGAAAGTGAAACGCAACTTTTTTTTAAACTCCATCGCCGATGGTATGTTCTCCTATATCACTGATGTTTTTTTTGCTAGATTATCACCATTATTACCAATAAGATTCTATGATTGATTATCATCATTGATGATTATGTCATATGAATCCTCAGTTTTATAGGGTGGTGAAAATAAAGATGGTGGATCAGGAAGTGTGTATCACCATATCTACAAAAAAGCAGAGAAGGTGAAGAAGATGAAGTCACCAACTATACTATGTACAAAAGGTCTATACTATTTTTTAAAGGGTCCATACTATTTATTATATATTGTACATGTAAACCAAATATTATTTATTTCAGATTTTGATTTTATTTTAAATATAAACTATAACTTAAATTTGGGTTTATGATTTAGTGACTAGGGTTTAGAATTTAATAATCAGGAATTGGGGTTTAAACAGAGTTTTAATATTTAGGGTTGAGAGTGGAACTGGAGTACTATTCTATTTTGGCTATATGGTATAGAATACTATTTAACGAATGTAGAATAAAAATGTGACTTTGTAGTGAATACATATGTATTATATCATTGATATGAATATTGGTTTATACGTTATTTACACCAATACAAGTAATTTACAAATTCAATATATAATTTCGTGAACCACATCCACCTAAATGAATTTGGTTTACAAGTCTTATTGTACTTTCCATTTTTATGTAGTATAGTTTAATATTACAACAAATTATGTATTATTTCAACTTTTAATTTTATTTAAAATACTATAACTATATAGTTTTTGGATTTAGTGATTAGAGGGTTTGGGTTTAGAGAATATGGGTTAGAGTTTAGTAATTATTTTTAGAGGTTGGGTTTAATAGGAACTATTTGCGTTAATCATATTTTTAAAACAAAATTCTATTCTATTTTGTTTTCATATAGTATTTATTTGGAAGGTGAGGGTTGAGGTTAGGGTTTAGTGACCCTATCATGTATCGTTCCTTTTGACGATTAATAAAGACTGTATTTTGTTCACCAATATGTACTATATTATGTATTTTGCTTCATTGTATTTTGGTTTATGGTCTATACTTGGGTTTAGAGTTTAGTGATTAGAATTTAGGGTTTAGTATTTATTTGGAAGGTGGGGGTTGAGGTTTGGGTTTAGTGATCCTATCATGTCTTGTTACATTTGACGATTAATAAATAATATTCTATTTGTTCACCAATATGTACTATAATATATATTTTATTCCATTATATTTAGTTTTATGGTCTAGGTTTAGGGTTTAGTGATTAGGATTTAGTAGTAAGGGTTAGAGCACTACAAGAAAACAATTTTTTTACGAGGGAGATATTCCTTGTAAAGTTGTTGTAATAGAGGTGTTACGACGAATTTACAAGGAACAACGTTTCGTTATTAAACGCACACCGTAATGAGCTATTCGTCGTAATTGCCTTGTTAATTTACGACGAAGACGTGTCGTCGTAAAAGAGAAGTAAGAGGTTTGTCGTAAACGACTTGTTAGACTTCGTCGTAAAGACCTCGTTACCCCTCATCGTAAAGTCATCGTTACCTGTCGTGGTAAAGTCATCGTTACATATCGTCGTAAAGTAGTGGTTGCACACATGTAAATGTTACGAGATATTTACGTATCCTCAACGTAAATTCGATGTAACAATTTACGACGAATTACCATGTCAGTCGATGTAAATTCCTTGTAATACTTTACATCGACTTTACTATGAACAAACATATAATATTTATTTATATGAAATATTATATTGATAAATATTCGAAATATAAATAAATAAATTATAAAACGAATATTTAATTTTTATAATTAATCAAAAGAACATAATATAAAAGTCATAAAATAATATTTAAATTTATATTACAAAAAATAAACAAAATAAAAAAATAACGGAACGTTATTTGGGTCGCAGTAGTCATGGCTGGTGTCATCTTCTGTCGTTGGATGTTGCGGCATCCCGAGAGTCGTTCGTCTCGCATTCAACGCCTGCAACATAGTTGGATTTCCCACCGCAAAGAGGTGAAGAAGATCTTCAAGTGAATCCAAGAAAGCCTTCTGAGAATCCATTTGAGACCGCATCTGAGAAGTCTCCTCATCCCGTCTTGAAACATATGACGAAGTCGCTCTTCGGACTTCGTTGATCGAGCCTATTCCCACGACCCGTCCCTTCTTCCTTGGAGTCACCTTTACCAAAAAAATATATATACATTATTAATATTTAGTTATATTATATAAAAGAATATAAATAAATTAAAATTTATTTTAAAATTTACCTCTTCAAAAATACGGTTGACTTCTTCCATAGTCAATTTGACCAGTAATCCATCGGGAGCCTCTTGGGTTAACTGTGTCTCCCGCTCTTCAACCCGAGCAGCCACATCGTTATAGTTTCTCTGATGCTGGATCAACAAAAACTGTGTCTGATGTGGCGTGAGTCATCTTGAAAAGTTCACCCAAAGATGGTAAAACTCCAGTCTTCTCGTACTTCAGAATAAAAATTAAATTTTAAAAAGAAATTTAGTTAATAAATAAATTAAAAGAATTAAATTAAACATTTAAAATTAAACTTACAACATCTAAATGGATCCCGGCGTGCGGTTTTTGCCCGGTTCTATGAAGCATGGGGTCATTACCGGTTTTGTCCTTTGTTCTCCGGCTTGTAGAGCACTTGTCCGACTTCTTGACCGACTCATGATGGCTCCAAAAGGCGATGAGGCCATCCCATACATGCTTCGAGATCTTGGTGGGCTTCGCTTTATAACCGTGGAATTCCCACTTGTCCTTCCAATCTGAGACGGTGTTGGCAAGACGGAGTTTTACCTTTGTTTCAAATCCCGCCTTCACATTCTCGGTGAGCGATATGTTCCAGTGCTACTTTTGCTGAATTTTTTTTATTCCATATTAAAATAAAGGAAATTTTTCATATTAATACACAACTTTAATTATAATTTCTAACTTTATACACAGAGTTTTAAAGTGACCAAAACAATACACAATTTATTTTTTTTGGTCATTTAATACACCTACCAAATTCCACATAAGCTATTTACTAGAAAGCGTTAACACAACTGATGACATTGTTTACACCATAAAGAAAACGTTAAATTAATCGTTCAGTGCTAAACCATGATTAGTAAACCAACCTTTGTCAAAAACGGTGTCATTTAAAGTGGTGATATCTCCAAATTGAAAACCCTATTTTTTGCATCCTCTCTTCGGGAAAGCATAACGGGTCGTCTTTTTTTTTTCTGACAGAGATGATAGCTGTGACTCTGTGAAAAATATCAGCTTGCAAAGATGAGGTATGACTCAGAAGCTAGCCCTAGTTTATGTCGTCGCTTTGGTTTGGTTGTATACTCATAGTTATTGGTTTTATGTCACAGTGAAATCGATGGTTTAAAGATGCACATTGGCTATGGCGGTTCAATGTTATACAGAGGGGGAAGTTCTTGTACTCGGGTGGAGTTTATGTCAGTGATTTGATCATCGACCCAGATATTCTTATGTGGTCAATTTTCGAAGATTTCATTGCAGACAGAGGAATTAAGAGTAAGGTGGAGCAAGTTTGGTATAAGGTAGTCAATGAAGATATATCTGCAGCAAGATCGATATACAAAGACAAAGATGCTGAGATTAGGAAGTTGTGTGAAGAAACTAAAGTCTTGAGGGAAATTGTTTTCTACATTGTGTATGAAGAGAAAAAAATGCAGATGAAGATAAGAGTGAGGATGAAGAGAAAAGTGAAGAGGAAGAAAAGAGTGATGATGAAAACAGAGAAGAAGTCAGCGATGAAGAAGAAACCAATGAAAATAAAATCAGAGAAAAACAAGAAAAAGCCGCAAGTGGTCATCAATCAGAAGATGAAGAGCAAATTTTAGACCAAGGAGCTGAAGATATTCGATTCCAGTGTTTATTTTCACAAGCCAAAGAGACCCATGCTACACAAGCAAATCATGTTCCTGCTGAAGAAAGTGAAACTGATAGTGAAGATGATAGGCCTCTTCGAGGAGAAGAGTATCCAGATTCTCCGGTTGATACTGACGAAGAATGGGTTAATTTTCACAAAGAAGACAGGAAAACAAGAAGGAAGAAGAAACCAAATTCACAAAGAAGCCGTGCAGACTATGATAAGCCTCCATACATGTGGCTAATGCAAACATTTAACAATGGTGATGAGTTCAAAGATCAGTTGCTAAGGTATGTTTTGAAGACACAATATGATGTCAAGCTTAATAGATGGGAGTCGACAAAGCAAGCAGCTATCTGTACACATGCAAACTAGTGGAGGATATATTGTTCTGTGGAGAAACCAATCCGTAAGTGGATGGTCAAAGTCTATGATGACGTTTATTGCCATTTGCCAACAGGAAGAGTGCGGATGTTGAAACAGGGAACTGTTGCAAAACGTTTCAAAGAAGAAGCAAGAAGAAGACCTGAAATAAGAAGCACTGATATCAAAGATGAGTTGATGCACCAATACAATGTCTCAGTTTTGATATATAAGTGCAGAAAAACAAGACGGATTGCATTAGACATGGTGCTAGACACACAGAAACAACAATTTTCGAAGTTATGGGATTATGAAGCTGAGTTAAGGAGATCTAACAAGAACTGCAGCACTGAGATTGTAACGGTTGAGAAGGACGGGAGGCAGGTATTTGATAGGTTCTATGTGTGCTTTGAAAAACTTAGAACAACTTGGAGAAAGTATTGCCGGCCTTTGATAGGACTAGATGGTGCTTTCTTAAAGTGTGAATTAAAAGGAGAGATATTAGCAGCTGTAAGGAGAGATGCAGAAAATAGGACTTATCCTATAGCATGGGCTGTGGCTAGAGGAGAGAACAAAGATTCATGGGAATGGTTTATTAAGAAGTTGCAAACAGACTTGGGTTTAGGATCAGGAACTGGATTTTCTTTTATTTCAGACAAACAAAAGGTATGTATTTGTTCCTTAAGACACATCACTTCTGTGTTTCACTTTTCACTAATTTGGTATTGTTTTTTTTTAGGGTCTGGAAATTGCTCTAGCAACAATTCTTCCAAATGCAGAACATAGGAACTGTGCAAGGCATGTATACGCTAATTGGAAGAAGACTTACAGCAATGAAGATTGTAGACCTTTTTTTCTGGAAGATGGCTTATAATCGAACAGTTCCAGAATAGGTTTCATGGATGGATGAGTTGTGTGCATTTGACAGAGAAGCACACGACGACTTGAAGGCAGCTGAGCCAAACAGCTGGTGTCGTGCCTACTTTTCTAATGCAGCGCGATCTGATAATGTTTGAACAACTTGTCTGAGAGCTTCAATAGGACTATTAAAAAAGCGAGAGAGTTGCCTCTGATTAATATGTTGGAAATGATAAGGAGGCAAGCCATGACTCGCATTTCCCGCAGGTGGGTGAAGACAAACCGATGTCTACTGGATTTTCCAAAAAAAATACCTGATACTTTAGAAGTAAACCGAGAAACTAGCAATCATTGTACCCTATACAGAAGTAGTGATAATTAGTAAACAAACGCGGACCTGATAAAAAAACGCGGACCTGGTACTTAATGTCATTGTACCATCTACAGAAGTACTGATAACTTAATGTCAACTTTTTTTACGTTGACATTACGTTGCCTTGTTTACGTCGACGTTACGTGGCCTGGTTTACGACGAAAGTACCAGGCCCACATTTCTTACGTCGACATTACGTGGAGAATATGAATCTCTGGAAATCAAATCCCTAAACCCCAAAGTTACTTATCTTACAACATCATCTCTTCTTCTTCTTCTCTTAACTATTTTACACATTCATCCTCTTTATCCAATTTTTCTAAACCCTAAACTCTTAATCAAAATTTAAAACTCAAATGAATAATAGTTATATATTATTACATAAGAAACACAACATTTGGTACACATTGTACATCATTCAGAATCATTCAAGTTCTCATCAACATCAGCAGAATCATCATCACTCACATCAAACTTGTCTTCGCCTACTTCATCCGTCACATCTTCGGGAAGATCTTCATATTGACGGTTTCGGGATCAATAAGAAGAATTTGATCAGTTTCTTGATCAGCTACTGCTACTTGCATAGGTGGTTCTTCTTGCAAAGGTGGTTATTATCTGGCAATTATTCGTCCACGATGTGTAATCTTGATAACAACTAACCAAGTTATCCCCGAGTTTCTAAGGCGAGGATATGGGATGAAGCTTATTTTCTCGGTTTGGGAAGCTAAGATGAAAGGCTCGAATTTGTTGTATCTTCTTACAGAGTTGACATCCATAACACCAAATTTGTTAAAGCAAACACTCATGTTCACAACAGGGTCGAACCAGTCACATTTGAAGAGGACAGATTTCAGCTTCAATAACCCCGCAAATTCCACTTCAATAATCTCCTGCAAAATCCCATAAAAGTCTGTTTCGCCTTTCACACATATTCCGTAGTTACTTGTAGCCCAGCGACTCTCATAGTCGTATGTATGAAAGGTAAAACCTCGTGTAAAATACATAGATGATATGGTGACTTTAATACGGGACCTCAGACCAAATCGTGAAACCATGCGGGATAATATGGATCGTCTTCTTTCACCTACAAAAAATTATAACGTAAATATTTCATAACGATAATATGGATCTTCTTTATATTTGAGTGAACTATATTACTTGAGATTTTAACCCCGTGACATAGTGTTGATATTTCTGTCGCTCTAGTTTGGTTACATGTATTGCATGTATTGCTTCTTCTACTTGTGTTACAAATGACCTGCAAATAAAAAAAAAGTATATCACTTCATATAATTAAAGTACACATAAATATTTACCTTTCAAATGAACGCATCACTGCATTCTCACAGTTAGCAGAATATAAGTGTATGCACTATGCTTATCCTCTTCACTGAACCACCTTATTTCTCTCAATCTACCACCAAACCGGCCAATTTGGCAGAAAATGTCAGGAACATCCTTTATTGGATACGTGGGCACGACACCACCATCATCATATCTTCTAGGAAATCTTTTTCTGGTACGAGCTGTTGGTGCAAAGTAGTATGATGTGAAGTGAGATGTTTCTGCTGTCAAACTTCCAGAAATTATCGAACCTTCCACCTTTGCAAGATTTTTTGATTTCCCCTTCAAATGTTTCATGGAGCGCTCATAGGGATACATCCATCCATTGTGAATAGGCCCACGAAGCAGTGCCTTGTATGCAAGGTGGACTACAAGGTGTTCCATAACATAAAAAAATGTTGGAGGAAATATCTTCTCTAGGTTGCACATGATGATCAGAATGTTCTCATGAAGTTGTTCAATAACTTCTTCCTTGAATGTATGTATGCTTAGGTCTCTGAAGAACGCTCCAATGGATGTATATTGAAAAAATAACCCAGCTAAAAACAGTTCATAACATATTTATAAATAATTAATCAACAAAATTACCTGCAAGTGCTTCATGTACATTTGATGGAAGCAGCTCAGCAAAAGCGAATGGCATTAGTCGTTGCATAAACACATGAAAATCATGACTCTTCATTCCTGAGAATTTTTGACCTTTTTCAACACACCTTCAGAGATTTGAAACATAACCATCAGGGAACTTAACTTCTGATGCAACCTAGTTAAACAAACTCTTCTTTGCTTCTGATGATAATCGAAAGATTGGAACTGGAACACTTCCATTAATTTGGATATGTAACTTACTTTTTGAGAAAATATCAGGTAAGTCCATCCTTGACTTTTTGCTATCTTTTGTCTTCTCTGTGACGTTCAGTATTGTATTCATGATATTGTCAAAGAAGTTCTTCTTTATATGCATAGCATCGATGTTGTGGTGTAAAAGAAGATCGTTTCAATAAGGCAAGTACCAAAATATACTCTTTTTATGCTAATTATGACTGACCCCATACCCATCAGACATATTTCTAAGAACCTGCTAGTTTCCTCCCCGCAGTGCAGTTTCTTGAGCTCCGTAGTAATCAATTTGCGTTAAGATCTGTTCTCCGGTGAGATATGGAGGAGGACTATCCCTGACAGGTTTTTGTACCTAAACAATGTCTTATTTCTTCGGTACGGATGGGTAAGGGGAAGAAATCAACGATGACAATCAAACCAACAACTTTACCTACCATTCTTCAATTGAAAAGCATTTGTTGATCCAAGAAAATGTGGACAATGTAACATTCCATGTGTAGTCCATCCAGACATCATCCCATACGCAGGAAAGTCACTAATCGTCCACAGCAGAACTGCTCGCTTCGTAAAATTGTTTCTCAAAGAACAATCATACGTCCGCACCCCTGAGGACCACAAGTCCTTCAGCTCTTGTATTAATGGCTGAAGAAAAACATCTAGAGACCGTTTTGGATGCTTCGGACCAGGGATTAATATTGTCAAGAATAGAAATTCTTGTTCCTTGCACATCTCTGGAGGTAGGTTGTATGGCTTAAGAATGACTGGCCACATAGAATATTGTCTCCCAGACATTCCAAAAGGAGCAAATCCGTCTGTGCATAATCCAAGATAAACATTCCGAATGTTACTAGCGAAATCAGAGTGTACCTTATTTAAATGTTTTCAAGCTCTTGCATCTGATGGATGAGCAATCTCACTATCCCTCTGGACATGTTCAGCATGCCACCTCATCGCTCTGGCAGTTCTCTCCGATTGATATAATCTTGTCAACCTGTCTGTAATTGGCAAGTACCACATCGTTTGGTACGGTACCCTATTCCTCCCCCGACCTTGCGGTTTGAATCGTGGCTTCTTGCAGAATCGACATTCTTCTAGATTCTCATCGTCTCTCCAGTAGATCATTCAGTTGTCGATGCAAACATCTATCATCTCCGAAGGCAACCCAAGACTATAAACCAATTTCTGAATCTCATAATAGGATCCAGCTGACACGTTGTCTTCTGCCAAGTACTCTTTGAACAACTCGGCCCATGCATCAATGCAATTCTCAGATATATTATGATCCGTTTTAATATTCACCAATCTAGCTGCTATAGACAATTAGAGAGACATTCTCTACAATCAGTGTAGATTGGTTGATTTGCAGGTTCTAACATTTCATAAAACCTTTTTGCATCCAAATTAGGTTCTTCCACATTTTCAGTTTCATCAGCTATTGTTGTAGTAGTTTCTAAAAATGCATCAGTAATCATGTCGTGAACCCTATCATGATCTCCCATCTGTTCCTCCTGATAGTAACTATTTTCCTTATGCAGATGATTCGATTCCTGATTACCAGTATTACGATAATTACTATTACTACTACTAGCTTCATTTCCACCCTAACCTTCTCCATGTTGAAACCAAATATATCAATGTGGTGTAAACCCTCTGTGTACTAAATGTTTCCAAACAGTTTCATTATGTGTAAATTTTTGTATTTTTGCACTTCAGACAAGGACATAACATTTTACCGCTTTCCTGCGTGAACGGTGTACAGCCTGCCTGGTGCATGAATGTCTCTAGCCCGGCGAGAAATGCATTCGTCACTCTACCAGTGTAATCTTTATGCGTATACATCCAACTCTGTAATTCGTAAATATTTCCACCTCCAGACGTTTTTTTATTTGTTTTTCTTTTTTTCGTTTGTGTAGATTGGGAATGAGAATGGTGATATATATAGAAATGTTTCGGGTTTGGTAGGTGAAAACATTTACAAGTGATTTACAAGGAAACCAATTCAGTAGGACTTTACAAATATTTAACATCGTTGTTACAACGAATTTACAAAAACACTTGTGAGAGTTGAACTACACTTAAAAAATGTTTTCACCTACCAAAAAGTAAGATGTCGTGGTAAAACACATGTTAATTTACATGCCTTTTACGACGAATATTAATGTTTGTCGTATATGAGTTGTAATTTAGGACGGAATTACTATGAAACTTAAAAATATTTAAAACCCTATCGAATAAATAACTTGGGCATTTTCTATGTAATATCGACATAAATTTACGAACAATTTACGACTACAGTAATGTAAAAAAAAAAAAACTAAAAAGAGTTTACAATTACCGGAACAGTTTTTATCAACCCCCCCCCCCCATAACTTTCCTCGAGCTATCTACTTGAGGAAAAGCCTCTAGCTATTTCCTTGAGGAAAAGCTATGAGGAGTTGATGAGAACTATTATGGTGATGTGCACTCCCTTCAGTTATAAATTGTGTGTTTTGTATTTATTTATTTTTTTACAATCAACGGAACAGTTCCTAACAACCCGACATAGCTTTACTCGAACTATCTACTCGTGTTTACAACGAAAATAGTTAGGTGAAGCTCACTCCATAAACATTTTCTTGAAAAGTAACTTTAACAGGTTTCGTCGTAAAAGTCACGTAAAATTATAAGTAAGTTACGACGAAATTTCTCTTTCCTTGTTCTCTCGTCGTAATTTTACATCGGTTTTACGACGAAATCTATTCCACATAATTTTATGTGTTCTTTACGACGAAGTCAAGATTCGTCATAAACTCCACGTAATGTACACGTAAGTTTACGATGAATATTTTTCGTCGTAAAGTTTCGTTGTTACAGTAACGTTTTCTTGTAGTGGAATGGGTTGTGATAAGGTTTAATTTTTAGATTTAGAAGTTGAGATCGAGTTGGTATCATATACTATTTTAGTGATATGAAATAGAACGTATGAAAAATTTGTGGTTATTATGTAAGTGACATGTCTCACTTTTCTTCCCCAAAAAATCAACAATTCTGATTTAATTATGGCTATACTTCCTCTCGTCTATATACGAGTAACTGGAAACTTGGTCTTAGAAAGGGCATAACCGAACCTTTATTGGGTTAATATTAGCGAATGGATTATGTCAAAATAATTGCCATATTCTTAATTTTCATTACTGATTTGTATATTGAGCAAATTCTCCCAGTAATTTACTCAAAACAGTTTTGTTTACTAAAAAATAATAAAAATGTATGAACTGTTATAAGTTATAACTATGCAAGATATTACGTCAAATTTCATTTGCTTGTTCTTCTTCCTTTTGCCAACTACTACAATTCACTTTTCTTATAATATTTTTTTTCTTTTTTTTTTCTTATTTATCTAGAGTATTTCGAGCGTAAAAGAAATTCAAATCTATCTTATTAAATCAGAAACATTAGGTTAGACCTAACATTTATTTTGTTATTTTTTAAATTAAATACATCTTTCTACTTTATAGTTAAACCTACATAAATCACTAATATTTCGTTCTTTATATCCATACTTCCAAACGATATATTTATTTATTTATACTATTATACATGTTTCCAAACAATATATACATTTATTTATACTACTATCTATGTTTCCAAACAACACTATAATTAATTTTATGCCCAAAAAATATACTCATTTATTTATAGTATTATTCATGTTTCTAAACAACACTATAATTAATCTTATGTCCAACAATACAAAATATTAGATCTCACCCTTTAATAATTTCTTACAATTTTCTTTTAAATTATTTAGATAAATTAAAATCCAAATAATATATAAAAAATGAAAATAAACTTATTTTTACAAGTTTAAATATTACATATCAGTTATCCATCAGTTCAATCCGTTAGTCTTGGGTTTTAGTGATTTTTTAAAATATGCATATTTTTAAAAATTAAAACTGAATTATCGGATCATTGGTTTTGATAGTGTTCGGGTTGAATTTAAAAATACTGATTTAAATGCAAAAATATTTTAAATAGATAAATTCTTTCAGATTACCAAATTATTTAAAAAAAAATTAAAACTGAATTATCGGATCACCGGTTTAATAGCGGTTCCGGTTGAATTTAAAAATACTGATTTAAATGCAAAACTATTTAAAATACATAAATTTTTTTCAGATTACCAAAATATTTGTTAAGTTATTTATGAAATTTTTCATCATAAAATATTAAACGATTTCAAAGTTAAGATCAAGGTAATGTTTGAATTTAACTTAAGCTATAAAATAAAAGTCAAAAATTCTAGAATTTTGTATAATATTTTAAAAACTTTGGATAGTTATTAAGATCAGAAGTAACTAAACTCTCAACTTATTTTTTAGCGCAACCATTAAGTTTGAATTTATTTAACACTTCGAACAAACGTATAGAATTAGTGTTTTTACTGCACGGTTACATCTACATAATGCACCGCTTGATGCTATTAATACAAATGACAGTTTTAATATTGTTCTTTAAACATAAAATTGAATTGAACAAACTCAAAACCATATAAAATAAATTATATAGAATACATCAGAAAAATAAAATCCGCGCGGGTGCTTGGATCATGGTCTAATCAATTTTCAAAGGAAATACATTTTATGAATAGATTCTTTCTCTGAATATGTAAATAAGCCGAATTTTTTTTTTTCATATTTATGTGGGTGTTGAAAAACAATTTGACCTACTCTCATATAAGAGATAAATCTATTGACATCCCAAATCTGTCTCTTTATACAAAAATTTTATTTGCACATATTTTATGTTATTATTTTCTATTGGGAAATTGAGGTTGCAGTCATATTTTTAATCCAATTCCGTGATACTAAGGTCAAAGTATTATACGGATTAATAAACATAAATGAAGACACATTTATATTAACTATTATTTGTCTAGAGATCGCGTTGCGTTTACGAGCACTGATAATTATTTTCCTTTTTCTTTTTCTTTTGTCATACTATTAGAATAATTTCATAAGCAAAAATTGTCCATTTTAGATTAAATCATTAAGATGATAAGGTAATTGGGAAAGGGATATTTACTTGTGTATAATATGATAGTCAGAACACGATCCTCCCCATCTTTATATCTGTCCCGTGGAAAGTTCCCTCGATATAAGATTCGGATTCTTTTATTTATTTCTTTACATTTTTTATTTATTTCTTTTATACATTATTCAAATTTAATGTCATTTTTTGAGTAACCCACTTGCTTATAAGTTATAACTTTGCACGAATGCACGAATGCACGAATCCGAATGTAGACAGTTTTTATTTGAATATTAGAAGAAGATGCTGGAATTGTTATATTTTTCTTCGTCAAAGATGACAGCAACATAGCTAATTTACTTAAGAATTTTTCTAGGATAAACCTAAATTTTTTTTGTTACAAATATAGACCTTAAAAATAAAAGAATGACTAAAATAGACTTGAATGTTATTAAAAGAAGTAAATATATATTTATATCCTTAAAGTTAATTAATTTAGATATTAGAGTTTAGAATTAAGAGATGAGATTTATGATTTAAGATTTAAAGTTTAGGGTTTATGATTTATGGTTTAGAGTTGAGGAGTAAAATTTCGGGGATGGGATTTCAAATTTTAAATATAAAAAACTTTTAAAATAAAAAATAATATTTTAGACATTTTAATTTTTGAATTCTATTTTTATGACAATGACTTAAAAAAAAATATTCTCTGAATATAGCGAACCTATATATGAATTTGATGTCGAGTGGTTCGGTAAAGATCGGACGTGATTGGTAAGTTAGTTTTTTTTTTTTTAAATGGTTAAAAAACATATGGTAAAAGATGGTGGAAAGTGAAAAACATATGGTAAAAGATTGGACCTGATCAGACTCTCAAGTGTTTATTAAAGCAATCAAACAGAACCGACAAACGTTCTCTACGGGACTCTCTTGAACATCGTTTCTCTAGTTTCTTCTTTCAGTTTCTGTCGTTTTAGTTTTATTTTCAGACTTCAAAATGGGTTGGCTGATAATATTGCAAGAACAAAACTTAGGTTCACATATTCACCGTATCTTTTATCACCAATCAAATTACTACTTAAACTAGTAACTAAAAATATTATTTAAAAAACAAGTAAAAAACTAATGACACCAATTTTAACAACATTAACGCCGCTAATTATACCCTAACCCTAACATAAATTTAAAACAGAACCATAAACTCAAACCCTATATCATGAACTAATATTTTAACCTTAAACCCAAACCGTAAATCCTAAACCTTAGATCTTAAACTCAAACCCTAAATCTTAAACCCAAACCTAGACTCTAAACACAATCCTTAAACCTTAAAGGAACAACATCAACATTAACCCAAACTTTTAGGATATAGGGTTTGGGTTTAAATTTTACGATTTGAGTTTAGGGTTTAGGGTATAAGGTTCAGATTTAGAGTCTATAATTTGAGTTTATGATTTAGGGTCTAGGGCTAGGTTTAGGATTTAGATTTTAAGATTTTCGTTCAGAAAGAGTTAGATTTTAGGATTTAGAATTTAGAATTTAGAGTTTGAAATTTGATTTTATATTTAGGTTTAGGGTGTAGAGTTGAAAATTTAAGGTTTTGTTAGCAGGGTTTGCGTTGTTAAAATTGGTGTCATTATTTTTCTCTCTTATTTTAAACTTGAAAAAAATATTTTTAATTATTAATATGTGTGACAATTTGATTAGTGATAAGAGTTATGGCGAATTTAAAAGTTCACTTTAGGAGATAAACCTAAGTTTTGTTCATATTGCAAAGACTTATCATTGTAATGAGACATCTAAGCCTTAAAACTTTTTTCTATTTTAATTTAATACTAGATATGTGCTGACATAATTTTGTACGAATACTTATTAGTTTAAGTTTTATTTATTAACAACATAGTAACTTATAATTTATGTTTTGAAATATTTATAAATGACAACAGTTATATACCAAAATATTTTAAGAAACGTATGTATACAAACATTTTGCTTGATTTATACTTAATTATAATTTTTATGTCTTCCATTTTTTATTTCTATAATAAAAAGTATATTTCAGGATAACAATATAATACATAAGAAGCATATAGAAGTTAACAAATTAGCATTGATTGATTTATATTTAGTTATAGAGAAGTTAACAAATTAGCATTGATTGATTTATATTTAGTTATAAATTTTTGTATCTTGATTTTAAAATTTTATAATAAAAAATATATTTTTAATTAAATGATCACATTTACATTTTACAACATGATTTATAAATATAATAATATACAATTTATTATATGGTTAAGCATATAAAATATAGAATAGTTAAAATGAAAAACGAATATAAATTTAGAAAAATAAATGAAATTAATATCTGCAGTAAAATTGTATTACAATATAGTGACACATCTAAAATATATAATGGCTACATAAAAACGTAAATCAGTATATATATAAATTAACATCCGCGCGGGGGCGATCAAGCTCTACTCTAGTAATAAATTATATATGAAGTTATTAAACATATGACAAATAAATAAATTTATTTAAATCATGAATTTACAAATTAATCAGCAAATTCACTTAAATTTTGTAATTAAAATATACATTTTCAAGATAACAATCTAATACAAAAAATTAACTCATTTAAAAAATATAATATTATTAATATAAATTCGTTTTTATATATGAATCTATTAAAACATGAAAATAAGCAAAACTACCTAAAATCATTATGAAGTTATGAAAAACATGACAAATAAGTAAAATTACACCTAAATCACAAAGAGTTACAAATTAATCAGCAAATTCATTTAAAATTTTATAACTGAAAACTATATTTTCAAGATAACAATCTCATATAAAAGAATTAGCTTGTTTTCTAAAAATATGATATTATTAACATAAACTCCTTTTTATTATATAATAAATTAAATATGAAATTATTAAAACATGAAAATTAAGCTAAATTATAAAAATCAGGAAAAAGTTGATAACTAAGCAAAATTACTTCTTCAAATAATAGTATATATATTATTGAACAAAAATAAAGTTAAAAAGACGGTAAAGTTAATACGATTGTTAATAATAATAATAATGTTTCTAATTAACTATAAATATAATATTAACAAAAAAACATAATTTTGTTTTTATGTTGGTTCCGGCCGTTTTGTTTTCAAAAAAAAAAAGTTTCGGGTGTTTGTTTGATTTTTTTTTAAAGGGCTTATGTTTGTTTGATTGGTAATCTACAAACCTATTAATGTTATGAGCTAGTATATGATATATTTGGACACGGTCAATTTTTGCGTGTGAGTAAATGGCATATATGTATAAACTCATATGTCAAAACAGGTAGACATTTTTTTTGGAACACAAAAAGTAGACATTAGAATTTGTAACTATAAATGTTTTCATTATAAGTTATAACTGACATGAAAGATATATATATATATATATATATATATATATATATAGTTGTTTTCCAGTTTGAATAAATGTTTTCATATACTCTGTTAAAATGGAGTCACTAAAAAATCTACTCTAAAAATAATAATAATTATACCATTG
Organism: Eruca vesicaria subsp. sativa; assembly: GCA_932364175.1. Lineage (NCBI taxonomy): Eukaryota > Viridiplantae > Streptophyta > Magnoliopsida > Brassicales > Brassicaceae > Eruca > Eruca vesicaria. The sequence continues at coordinate 113,757 of CAKOAT010151821.1, forward strand.
TTAAATAACTTAACAAATTAACATAAATCTATGTATGATATTTTCCTAACAAACAAATATACATCTAATTTTTTAAATAAATAAACAAAACAAGTGGTTAATATATGATTAGTACACAATTTTATCAAAACCAAAATTTTACAAAATATAAAATTTTCAAAATAATATTATATACAAAAAATTGATATAAAACATATATCTTATAACTTATTTTATATTTATAAATGTAACTTTAAAATAAATATATATTTGTGTACTATTTACAAAAAATGATATAAAACATATATCTTATAACTTATTTTATATTTCTAAATGTTCCTTTAAAATAAATATATTTTTGTGTACTTGCGCATATTCAGTTCTAGTTATAAGTTATAACTTACATGAAAAATATATTTTAGTGATTTTCCAGTTTGTGTTAATACGATCATTGTACGCATTATGCAGATTGTTGTTGACAAAGAACATATAATTCAAACTTGAACCAATTGATTTATGCTTTAATGATAACAAATCACATATTAAAAATGTTCAAAACTAGTGGCGGTCACTCTAGATTTAAATGGAAATGCGTAGAGAAAGCTTCAATCATTTTATGAATATGGTGATGTTTAAATGATTAAAAAGATGCAATTATTTTCTTAGCACAAATATATCGATTAATATTTTGTTCTACATGGAGAACCAAGAATCAGTAACACCTAAACAGAAGTTCCTTTCATAACTCAGTTTCAAAAAAAAAAAAAGAAGTTCCTTTCATAACTACACGAACCAGAAATTGTGTTTGTGTGTGTGTGTTTTTTATGTAAACTTCGGTTATATACCGATTAGACATTGATTATTGCAATTTACATATTCGTACTAAATATAGTATTTTTCTTTGTGCTTAAAAGAATTTGTTCTATAGTTTCACTCTTAATGTGTACATCGTCCCCTTTCAACTGCTAAGATTAATTCTTTTTTTTTTTTTTTAAGAAAAAGAAAGAATTGTCAGCACAACATGTAAATTTGAATAAATTATAGCTAGTAATATACTATCAATTATAAATTGTGTCTTTTTCGCTTAAGAAATCTTAGTGAAAGAGACATAACCCTTCACTTTCAACTAATAATTTCGTCTTTTCAATAATATAATGATATTTTCGCGACCCGAATCCTCAAAACGAGATACAATGTGACCATTTATTATTTCATTTAAAATATTCTCTCAATTTTTTTTTATAAGATGTTTTGGTTGACTGCATGGAGATTAAAATATTTATCTAATACTTTTTAAAAATAGTTTTAGTGATATACTTTTAAAATCATTCAACCAATTATAAAAATACTGAATTTTTTATTTGTTGAACAGTTTCCAATAAAGTTAAAGTTAACCTTTTTTTGTCACATTGTTAAAGTTAAAGTTAATTTTAAAACTTCAAAACATACCTTAAAATCTCAAAACATCTTATATTTAAGAAAATATTCTATCATATAGCATATTTGTGTTCATATGTAGAGGGCTCTCCATTACGGAATCACTCACTTTCTTTTATAATTCATCACCTTGTTTCAATCTATTTTATATACACTAACACACACGCACAGCCACACACTCGGCTTACTCTTGATTCTAACTACCATATGCTTTGTTAATAGTATGATACTAAACGCATAACCCTTGATCGCTTTATACGTTGATTTTAAGTAGCAGATAATATAAAGAAAAGGGCATCTAATTATCTTCACAGAATATTAAATACGCAGTACATATACTTATATATAAAACGTATATATGTAAAATATATGTACTATTTCAGATCTTCGAATAGCACTTGATCTTTTTAGTGTGTGGACTCAAGTGGAGCCAGACAGTCTTTGCCTTTTTCTTTCACTTCTTTTCAATTTTTGTTCTGATTATCGTTTACTAATTATTAATTTCTTTGGTAGCAATCTTTGGTGCGCATCCTCTTCGAGAGCACCACTTTTTGCCCCCAACTTGCTTGTATTTATATGTATATATCAGTTATATATAAAAGATGTATATCATATAAATATGTTTTTGATAAAATTTATGTGTTTAAACACCATTTTTGATTTTTTTTTTTTTTGCGGTTACAAATTACTACAATTGCTCTACCCCTAGTTTAGTTTCACAGTGATATACAAAACGAACAAACGAAAAACAGTAACTAGACTAAAATGATAGTCCATGTCTTGTAGTGGTGGAGAAATGTCATTTAGTGAGTTTGAATACTAGTTCGGAAGCCAACACGTGTCGCGCACTCTGACACTCTAGTGGTGGGTGCTTGTGCTCATGTCAGGTTAAATTAGATTAATACTTGTTTAAGAAAGTTTACTATATTCGACAAAAAAGAGAAGGAGGTTTACTATTTTTCCAAATAATGGGCAGATGTGACCCAGCCACTTATTAATTTCATTTCATTACAACTTGTTTATACATATTCGTTTTTGAACTAGGAATGGTAAAATCAAGTATCAAGTATGACGTTTTTAGAACAAATGCGATGTATATTTGTTAACAAAAAAAATACATCTATTATATTAAAAGAGAAGTCATGACTCACTTCATGTGTGATGCTTTAGTTTATCTTAGAAATTTTATAAAATTTTACATTACATCATTATAATATATTTTCATACTTTAATTTTTTATTTGAAATACAAATAAATAGTTTTAAGAAAATTATAACAAAATTTCTTTAAAAATCTTTTAGAATCTTTTCAAAATATAGTTTCAAAAATTATTTGATTAAATTTTTTAATTATCATAAAATATAATTAAAAATTTTAATTCGTTTTTATTTATATACAAAAAATTAAAATTATGTGAACTACTTTTAACAATATCCCAAAATTTCGTTTATGTATTATGTAGGTCCAACTTAATTTAATTTTTACATATATTTAAATTTAGAAATAAAAAAATATAAATTAGTAATGTTATATAATAATGTTTTTTAAAATTGTTACAAATATTATTATAAAATTTATATTAATAATATTATAAGCCGCGTAAATATTATTATAAAACTGGATAGTATATAGACTACAAATTATATTTAAATATTGATAATTTTTACTCCCTCTGTTTCTTAATATATGATGTTTTTGGATCATTATACAAAGAAATTTATATTATTTTACAAAAGTATTTTTAAAGATAATTTTAAAATCATTCAACCAATTACTAAAACAAAAGTAAAATTTTATTAGTTGAACAATTTACAATATAGTTAAAAGTAATCTTAAAACCTCAAGATACCCCTAAAATTTTCAAAACATCTTATATTTTGAAACAAAAGAAATCTTTTAAAACATCATCTAATTTAAAACGGATGGAATATTATATAATTTTACATATTTTCGTATTAAAATATCCGCACGGTTGTGCGGGTCGAGATCTAGTACTATGTTTATAATACACACGTATACGAAACAAGATCGAAAAATTATATCTATCACAGCTATTTTAAATCTTAAATACGCTTGATTTTGGAAATATTAAACATTTGAAATCTACCATTGCTATGGTTGTTTTGCAATAAAAAGAGTTGTTAACTAAGAATGGGATTCGGATCCATTTTATTAGGATCTGGCCTTATATTTATGGTATTTATAAAAGTATATTAAAATAAAGTATGTTTTCAAGCATATGCATCAGATTTCGAGTGGAAAATTTAAAACAAGTTTTTACTAATTGATTTAATTTCCCTGTAGTAAATTCAAATTAGTATTGAAAACAAGTGAGATCGTATACCTTTTCATGGCGTTGCGCTGTTGGGGCTACTTATAAATGTTACTAGGATTAGATCCGCGCTTTGCGCGGAATGAGATGATTAAATTTGTTGTATTTTTGAAGATAAGAAGACATTATATCTGTTTTATTTGCATATTAGTTTGTTTTGGATTGGTTGTTTCGGGCTTTAATATCGTCCAATTATATATCTATATTATAAATATTGTCTTTTTGGTTAAATTGCGGTTTTGATTTTATGGAGATAACACAAAGACTAAAATTAATTACGAATTTGTTTTTGGAGAGGCCCTCACTATGGTAAGTCTCTATGTTAAGAAATATGAGAAATCTAATATAAATAAAATAAACTCAATTCTATTATAATAAAGATGCATAATCTCATTCTTCCAAAAACAAATAATAGTCTAAATATAAATAGTATTATATAAAAACAACTTCAATCAATATATATTATTGATACAAGTTTATGAGTTTAAAAACAACTTCATTCTCAGATGTCATAGGTCAAGTTTATGAGTTTCTTTACCATTAGCTGATACAACTTCAATAGGAGTCACCTCAACAATCTGACCTATGACATCTGAGACAAAATATATGAGTTATATCATCTGACTATACATTCGTATATTAAATGAAAGCACCGGAATTATGTTACTTACCAACCAAATAGTCCGTACTGAAATGTCCATGTAGTTAACTGGTTCAAAACCAGTTAGAGCATTGGGCAAATCATCACAATTCCTCACGCGTGTTGTCGACAGAAAACCAATTCTGTATGGATGTATGGTTGTTCGGTACGATCCACAAGAAGGGTTTAGTGAAAAGTTGATGAGAATCTTTGAACTTCCTTGTGAAAGGAATGAATCGAACTGATTAACCAGATCTTTTTTCACAGTCGCATTAATTTTAACACCCTACAAAAAGCAACAAATATAGTCAAAAATTATATAGGTTCATTAAACATACTAAATATTACTAACGTGAATAGTAAAGGATGCTTACGTTCTCATCGATTAGAACCATCTCAATTGTTTCTCCACCGGCTGCAGAATACCGCTTCCACAAATGAATGATCTTTACCCTAATCTTCCACATAGACTTGAACGGTTTCAAATCTGACACAGCAGTAAACGCAGCCATTAGAGAAAGATGAGTGAACAATAACTGAGTTTTCGTTTAGGTTATGAGTCCTAATGATGATAACAACGTTTATTATATAGGGGATAATAAACCTAATGGACTTGGACCACAAGATAATTAAATGTAAAGATCCTCGCCTTGGTGAGTATTTTACTTCGACCACAAGAATGTCAATATTGCCATAAACCAAACTTTTTAAATAAATGAAAATATCCTATCATCATTAATAAACCTTGCCAAACACTCATATACTGCGAACCGGCCAAGAAAATATTAACCATTTCAATTGAAAGAAGAGTAGTCGAAACCAACGGTTCTATCCGAGTAGTCGGTTCAATATCAGAGTAGTCGAAACCAAATGGTTTAACCAAATTAAAAAAGTAGTTCTCGGTTTAAACAAACTACATCAAATACATATTCGGAAGTTCATGCTATGTACAAGAAAATTGCATTTTATATATTTCCAGTAAAGATAAGTCAAATAGGTTTCTTTGAAGACGAAGATCGTTAGTGACCATGTTTTCTCGTAAATATGAATATCGTTAGGGACCATGTACAATCATGGACGTGAATATGCAAATAAGTAGTAGTATATACTAATAACAATTTTTGGTTAGTTCTTCTTTATTTTACGGCTGTCTTCAACATGCAGAGTATCAGTATAACCCGAAAGAGAAGGTGGGATTATACCATGCAATCAAGTTTTCGGGGCTGATAAGTTCAATATAAGCGGGTCAGGGAAAAGATGGGAATGATAGTTTATCAACTGGTACTTCTTCAGCTCTTACATCAAAAGCTGAATTCTCAGATATGTCAAACTTGGAAAGAAATAGCATGATGGTATGGACACTACAGTCTACATAAGAAAGTAACTCGATAAGTTGTCTTGTGAATTCTTTCTAAATAAAGTATTTCGTGAGTTTTTAAAATGTAGCGTTTTTGCAACTCTCTGAAAAGTTGATAGAAATGCAGTTTTTTGGTGTTGCGTTATCCACTATATATTAAATAGGTAATGCCTCAAAATCTGTTAGAAAATTAAGAGCTATTATATCTGTTTGATAAACGTTTTTTTCATACGTTATCCCCTAAATGGACGTTAAAGATCATGAAGAAAACATTATTCCGGTTGATAAACGTTTTTTCGTACGTATAACTTTTGTTCATATATCTGTTTTTTTTTGTCATCCACACGACATGGACACACGTAAGATGAAAGTATATTACTGTGAACACCATTAAGAGTATTGAGACAATCCCAAATCTCCTTTTAGTCTCGAGATGGGTTTCGAAAAGGCTCATTTCGAGAAGCAAATTCTCGACTTGTATAACGAAATCTCCAATCTCAAGAGCCTTAAACCTTTCAAATATATATGTCGACAATTTGTTCAATAGCTCATGTCCACGTCCTTGCCCATGGATACAAATATCGACGTTGAAAACTTGTGCCCAAAAGTCCAAAACATCAGAACCAATCTCACCAACCTACATAGTGAAGATATAGAGTTTTCAGAGCACCACTACTATACGGCCTTGGGATCTCTCGAAGACAACACACTTCACCATTTAGATCTACCCTCACAAAACGTTTTTTCATACGTATAACTTTTGGAACATATTTTTTTTTTTATCCACACGACATGGACACACGTAAGATGAAAGTATATTACTGTGAACACCATTAAGAGTATTGAGACAATCCCAAATCTCCTTCTAGTCCCGAGATGGGTTGCCAAAAGGCTCATTTCGAGAAGCAAATTCTCGACTTGTATAACGAAATCTCCAATCTCAAGAGCCTTAAACCATTCACATATATATGTCGACAATTTGTTCAATAGCTCATGTCCACGTCCTTGCCTATGGGTACAAATATCGACGTTAAAAACTTGTGCCCAAAATTCCAAAACTACAGAACCAATCTCACCAACCTACGTAGTGAAGATATGGAGTTTTCAGAGAACCACTACTATACGGCCTTGGGATCTCTCGAAGACAACACACTTCACCATTTAGATCTACCCTCAGTACACTAACTACCTCAAACTTAGCAAGGTTGAGTTCAATCTCTTCACGCTACACACGAGCCATGTCCAAACCAAGATCGCTTTCATGGGCTTCGGTACGTTGCCCTTCACATCCATCATCTTAGATACGTCCCACCTCCCAAATAACGACGTTCCAGAACTTTGACATCGATCCTCAAGCCAATTCACTTGCCTCCGAACTTGTCTCACGCGATATTGAACTTTGTAGTTTTAAAGTATCTCGTGTGTTTTATAATTGAAATAAATAAGGTAATAATTTGTTGAAGTAAATAAGGTAATATATTGTGAGAATGTAGTAAATAAGGTAATAAATTGTGAGAAGGTAGTAAATAAGGTAATAATTTGTGAGAAAGTGGTGTGAAAACATTTAATGCAAAATGCTTCTCTTTTAATATATAAGAGATTTTTGACTGATACTTGTCTTAATGCTATTACTGAAAACAAGTGAATTCTAACACCGTGGATGATATTTTCCTTATGTCAAATTGATGTGTCATGGATGGATAATAACATTGTCACTAATTTAGGTTGAAGTCTTAAATATCAATGGATTCTAAATATTTGGGATAATGAATGTACAGCAGAAGCCTCTTAGCTTTACATGCTGAATAGAAAATTTATTTTAGAAAATTTCATGTATGAGAGATATGAAGATAACCTCGAGAGAGTTCAAACGGATTGTTCGCACCTAGTGGATATGACTTCAAATCCAAAATTTAGCTAACCTTTGCGGCAAAGATCAAGGTGTTCCAAAGATTACAAGAGAATTTTGAGAATGTGAGTCTGTTTCATATTCTTTGGAATAGAAATGGTCGGACGGATGCGTTAGAGAAAGAAGCAAAGACCAGAAGTTATATTTTTTCCCTTATATATCAAACTCGACTAGACGGAAATACTCTCCAAAAATCGGCTCATCTGACCACCACTTAATTTAACTTAGATGAACAACCCACAAAAAAAAATTTGGTTTTGATATTTATCGAAAACAAAATTGATGCTAGTTGACTAGTTTGAGTTTAGGTTTCAGTCCAAATAATTTATACGTTAATTCAATAATATATGATCTAGGCAATTTTTAACATTAACAGTTAGATATATTCCAGATTTAGGTTAGAGAATGTGATATCTAATATACTCTATAGTATTAAGTGTGTGTTTTTCCAAAACCGAGCAGATCAACCGAGCGGACATATAAAAAACATCTATTTATATAAAAATGAGTATAAGAATCATTAAGCTGACATAATAGTAAAAAGTGAATTTTAAAAATTCGTAAAAATATCATAACAAAATTTTTAATAAAATTTTATTTCTATTTATATTTTTCATTTGTTCATACAATATAAAATATCAGTTGAAGTAATTTTTTTAATATAAAAAGGTGATATATATATATAGAGTAATATATTTGAGAAGCTTTTGGACAACCAAATATATATTGTGATATAAATATCTATCATATTAAAGATGAAGTACCAATATGAAGTAACGCTTAAAATAACCTTTTAATTATATTTTATGACAATAGAAATTAACTATTTCTAATTTTTAGCATTAATTAGTCTTAACAAAACTTCCTTTAAAATGCAATTAATTATCTTATTTATGGTCAATATTATTGATTTTTTTCAAGGGCGCCCTTGTTTCAAATGAAAATATCTCTTAAAGATGTTTCCTTAAAGTAAACAACCAATCAATTCTACCTGCAAATTATTGTATATATAAAAATTAATACAACCATATAATATAAAATCAATATGAAAATTCTTTTTACCATTTTGTAAACATTAAAACCTATCATTTTTCCTATCCAAAAGTAAATAATCCTTTTATATTATATATAATAAATATTTTCAAAAATTTAAATACTAATATACATGAATAATATAAAATAAAAATAAACTCTGTACTTATTGTATGACTAATAATTTTATATGCGTTAAAAATCCGAAGATACAAAACAACATTCAATACGGTATATACTTATTATATAATAAGTATATAATAAAAAATAACATTCAAAAACAAATAATAAGTTAATGCTAATATCATAATATTTATATACAATAAACATATGTTCTTAAGAATTAAAATAAATACTTCCACGGGTGCGCGGTTCAAAATCTAATATACTACTAAAACAAAATCATTCTTAAACTCTACTACTATAAAAGTTGTTGGACATATTAGTTACAAACTTAACTAACCAACATAAATATATTTTTATTTGATATTTTTCTAACAAAAGCAATATACATCTAAAGATTCTAAACAATTAGATTGTGAATAAAAGTAGTAAACATCTAAACCGTTACATTATTCTTTCTCATTTAATATTTTATATTTAATTTATATTTCAAATTATAATCCAAAATTATTTTAACTGAAATTACAGAACAGTTAACAAGTATCAAAAATGTGTTTTGTTTTTCTTTTAAAATAGGAGCAGTCATTTAAAATTTATAATATATTAAATGTATAATCAGAAGATATTATAAATATCTTTGTTTTTGCCAGAGCCTAATCCCAAAACTCAATAGACTATGTTTAGTCATAAACAATCCCAATTATTTAGATTAATTTTATATTTTTTTCTTCTAATTATTAATCCACTTATTTCGCGCATGAAAATTAAACATTAATTTATCAAATCACTCATATTACATAATTGATAATATAATATATACAACTAAAATAGCAGTCATGACTTATTTCCTATGTAATTAATTTGTTTTTCATTTGGACCATTCCTTAGAAGTTTATCAAATTCCAATTCTTTTAATGATAATATCTTCCAATACCTTTATCTCTTTATTGGAAATAAAATGAATATTTTATTAAAAAATCTAACAATTTTTTTGGCATCGTTTTTAATTTTTTTTTAGTTTAAAGTCTATTTATCAAAATATCAATATAAATTAAAATTAATTTATTTTGGATTTATAAATTAAATTATAAATCCTGTAAACTATTTTACTTATATTTGAAAATAATAATTTAAATTAATTACAAATATTTTAAATTAAGATTTTGTTAGAAATAAATATTGATTTCAATCTCAAATAACTAAAATTATTTATTTATTAAAATATAAAATATGATCTATTTAATGTAAGATTTTATATTTAAGGCCTATTTTAGATTTAAAGCCTATTTTAGAAATTTTATTGAATATATATTTAAAGGAGTCATGTGAGGTGTGAAAAGTTTGGCCATGCTTCGGGATCTTGAATCATTGAGATTAGTTCCTTGCAATCTGTTCTGAACGCCTGACACGTCGAAACATGCAGAATGCACTCCATCGCCCACAGTAGAGCCTCCGATTCCGTATAATGGAGATCCTCGTATGTTGGTTCCTTGCTCCCAAGAGTTGAATTTCGCCACTTGCATCTTTCCATGTCCATCCACAACCATTGAAGAGTGTGTCATGTGTCCATGATCCATCAATCGTACATTTTTTTGAGTCTGATATAGGTTCCTGAAGGTGGTCCTCCATCATTACTATCGCTGTCATACTATTAGCCTCAAACCAGGCATGCCATTCTGCCTCTGCATGTCTGACAGCTTCCAAAGGGTCCCTATCTATTCCTCTGAATAGTTTATCATTCATATCCTTCCAAATGTACATGATAATCCAAGGATAAGGGTCTTTATCAAGGTCATGATCTTCAATGTCATTCTTTCTCCAGAACAGATAATCAATAATCGTGAAATGGCTAGTACTGAGAAACACTGAAGGCGGAGATGGGGTGTTAGCAAGTGCTCTAGTCTGTAATGCTTCCAGGCATTCAAAAATAGCATGATTGATCGTCTCATCTGCAGCTCCGCATCTAGGACAATGATTATCACACCTCACATGACGATGTGTTAAGCTACTTGTTATTGCTAATTGTCCTGAGATAGTTTGCCATATTACATGTTTGATCTTTGGTGGAGCTTTAATATTACAAGCATGGGCTTGGAGTTTGATAATACTTGGTTCCGGCAGTGGCTCTATTTCTTTGTTCAAAATGTTAGTTGCTACCCAGTATCCAGACTTCACTGTGTATTGTTCATTCCTCTTGTAGGACCAACAAAATTCATCTCTCTGATGTCTTTGGCTTATGACCAAAGATCGTATGAGCGGGATATCCTCTGGGCTGACATAGTTTTCCAATAATTCTGAATTCCATTGCTTTGGGTTTCCACTTATGAGTTGGCTTACCGGTATCATAGGATGTACCACATGAGCCACCGGTCTGGCTGATCGGGAAGGTATTGTTGGGATCCAAAGATCTTCCCAAATTCTGATTTCATGAGCAGAGTGAACTTTCTGCCTAATCCCCAATGTTATTAGTGGTTTAGATGCCATAATACTGGTCCACCCGTATGAGGGATTATAACAGCTATTTAGACGCAATGGCAAACTAAATTTGAAGTATTTTCCTCTCAGAACTCTAGCTAGGAGGGAATCAAGGAATTGTACAAGTCTCCAAAGTTGTTTTCCTAGCAAGGCTAGGTTGAACTCATGGATCATTTTGAATCCTATTCCTCCTTATTCTCTTGGTTTGCATAGCTTATCCCATTTCGTCCAGTGAATGCCTCGTTTTGGTGAGTTTGAGCTCCACCAGAACTGCGCAATGGCACTAGCAAGATTTTCACACGTTTCAAGCGGCAGTAGTAGAATGGACATTACATAAGTGGGTAGTTCCAATAAAGTTGATTTTATTAACACCTCCTTTCCTCCTCGTGTCAGCCATCTTCCAGTCCAACCATTAACCCGGTTCTGTAATCTTTCCTTAAGAAAGGCAAATAATTTCCATTAGAACCACTGATATCTTCTGGGATCCCAAGATAAGACTCCATCCCTCCCTCATCTGTTATCCCTGTTGAGATTTTGATTGCATCCATCACCGGTACTGGTACCTTCTTACCAAAGAGTAAGGCTGTTTTCCCAAAGTTAATACATTGTCCTAAGGCTTTTCCATATGTCTTGAGTTCTTTCATAACTTCATCATATTCACGTGGCCCCGCCTTAAAGAAGAACATAATCAGAAAAAGAAGGTGAGATACCGAGGGGCCAGCACGTGAAACCCGTATCCCCGTTATCTTTTCTTGACTTTCTGCGTGATTAAGAAGGCTAACGAACGCTTCAGTGCATAAGATGAAGATGACATGAGAAAAAAGATCTCCTTGACGCAGGCCTCTATGGGGCACTATATTTCCTCTTGGTTGGCCATTAAAAGGACATGATATTTTACAGATGATACACACCTCATTATCCACTCAATCCAAAGATCTAAAAATCCCATTTTTTTTCATGACAACACTTATGAAATCCCATTCCAATTAGTCATATGCTTTGTTCATGTCTGTCTTTATTGCCATTCGTCTATTCCTTCCCCGAGATTTTTTCTCATTGAATGGAACATTTCTTGTGATATCAGTACATTATCAGTTATCTGTCTCCCAGCAACAAAGGCTGACTGTGTTTCAGATATACGATCTGGTAATATCTTCTTCAATATTTGGCATAAGACCTTAGATATAATTTTAGAACTTACATTGCATAGACTGATGGGTCGGAACTGAGACATTTGATTAGGTTACTTTGTCTTTGGGATTAAGCAAATATTCACGTCATTTAGGCCATCAGCCATAATTCCATCAAAAAAGAAATCATTAACCATACGAGTTAAATCTGTCTTGACAATATCCCATATTTCTGATAGAACAAGGCCGTAAAGCAATCAGGTCCTGGTGTCTTTTCTGGATGCATAGTGAAGAGACCAAGCTTAACTTCCCATTCTGTGAAAGGAGCTGTGAGATTCTCATTTAGTTGGTTTGTAATAGTCGTAGTTACATTCGCCAGCGCCTCATCAATAAGCTCAGGATTCGACATCTGAAATAGGTCTTTAAATAATTGGTTGCAATGGCAACCAATTATTCCTCATCCTCCACCAGATTCCCAGCAGAATCTCGTAAGCCTGTGATTTTATTTCTCGCTCTCCTCTGCTTTGTGATTGTCTGGAAGAACATGGTGTTCAAATCACCCTCTCTAAGAGCATCTCTAATTATTCCTCATCCTCCACCAGATTCCCAGCAGAATCTCGTAAGCCTGTGATTTTATTTCTCGCTCTCCTCTGCTTTGTGATTGCCTGGAAGAACATGGTGTTCAAATCACCCTCTCTAAGAGCATCTCCAATTATTCCTCATCCTCCACCAGATTCCCAGCAGAATCTCGTAAGCCTGTGATTTTATTTCTCGCTCT
>CAKOAT010151932.1:2312-70320 GCA_932364175.1 Eruca vesicaria subsp. sativa
AATATGTGGGCTAACCCCTATGAAAAAGCTGAATTTTCCGTTAAATACTATAAATATTATTTAGCATCTTTCGTGTTGTTTAAAAAATACCTAAACGCACCCCAAATTTTTATATATGTTTGCTAAACTTATCGTTATGGTACATATGAATCATTTCTAATTTTCCAATGATTAATTTATTTAATATTCATATACCAATAACTATGTGGATTAACCCCTATAAAAATCATATTTTCTGGAGAAACGAAACATTTAAGGTCTCAAACCTATTTAATATTCATACTATGTCGGGGTATGATGCAGCTATGCATTAAAATAAAAATTCCATTTTTTATAATTTTTTATGAAACATGTGAGATAACCCCTATGAAAAAGCTGGATTTTCCGTTAAATACTATATATAGTATTTAGCATCTTTCTTGTTGTTTAAAAAATACCTAAATGCACTCCAAATTTTTATATATGTTTGCTAAACTTATCGTTATGGTATATATGATTCATTTCTAATTTTCCAGTGATTAATTTATTTAACATTCATAAACCACTTAATATATGGATTAATACCTATAAAAATCCTATTTTATAGAGAAACAGAAACATTTAAGGTCTCAAACCTATTTAATATTCATACTATGGTGGTGTATGAAGCAGCTATGCATTAAAACAAAAATTTTATTTTTTATAATTTTTCTTGAAATATGTGGACTAACCCCTATGAAAAGCTGAATTTTTCGTTAAATACTATATATACTATTTAGCATCTTTCGTGTTGTTTAAAAAATACCTAAACACACTCCAAATTTTTATATATGTTTGCTAAACTTATCGTTATGGTACATATAAATCATTTCTATTTTTCCAATGATTAATTTACTTAATATTCATATACCACTTACTATGTGGATTAACCCCAATAAAAGTCCTACTTTCTGGAGAAACGAAAACATTTAAGCTCTCAAACCTATTTAATATTCATACTATGTTGGTGTATGATGCAGCTACGCATTAAAATAAAAATTCCATTTTTTATAATTTTTTATGAAACATGTGAGCTAACCCCTATGAAAAAGCTGGATTTTCCGTTAAATACTATATATACTATTTAGCATCTTTCGTGTTGTTTAAAAATACCTAAACGCACTCCAAATTTTTATATATGTTTTCTAAACTTATCTTTATGGTACATGGAAATCATTTCTAATTTTCCAATGATTAATTTCTTTAACATTCATAAACCAGTTAATATATGGATAAATACATATAAAATCATATATTCTGGAGAAACATAAACATTTAAGGTCTCAAACCTATTTAATATTCATAATATGGTGGTGTATGATGCAGCTATGCATTAAAACAAAAATTCTATTTTTTATATTTTTTTTTGAAATATGTGGGCTAACCCCTATGAAAAAGCTGAATTTTCAGTTAAATACTATAAATATTATTTAGCATCTTTCGTGTTGTTTAAAAAATACCTAAACGCACCCCAAATTTTTATATATGTTTGCTAAACTTATCGTTATGGTACATATGAATCATTTCTAATTTTCCAATGATTAATTTATTTAATATTCATATACCAATTACTATGTGGATTAACCCCTATAAAATCATATTTTCTGGAGAAACGAAAACATTTAAGGTCTCAAACCTATTTAATATTCATACTATGTCGGGGTATGATTCAGCTATGCATTAAAACAAAAATACCATATTATAATTTATTTTGAAATAGGTGGGCTAACCCCTACGGAAAAACTGAATTTTTCGATAAATACTATATATACTATTTTTCATCTTTCGTGTTGTTTAAAAAATACCTAAACACCAGAAATTTTTTTATATATGTTTGCTAAGCATATCTTTATGCTTCATGGGCATAGTGATTAATTTATTTAACATTCCTAAACCACTTAATATATGGATTAATACCTATAAAAATCCTATTTTCTAGAGAAACAGAAACATTTAAGGTCTCAAACCTAATTAATATTCATACTATGGCGGTGTATGATGCAGCTATGCATTAAAATAAAAATTCCATTTTTTATAATTTTTCTTGAAATATGTGGGTTAACCCNATGCAGCTATGCATTAAAATAAAAATTCCATTTTTTATAATTTTTCTTGAAATATGTGGGTTAACCCCTATGAGAAAGCTAAATTTTCCGTTAAATACTATATTTACTATTTAGCATCTTTCGTGTTGTTTAAAAAATACCTAAATGCACTCCAAATTTTTATATATGTTTGCTAAACTTATCCTTATGGTACATATGAATCATTTCTAATTTTCCAATGTTTAATTTATTTAACATTCATAAACCACTTAATATATGGATTAATAACTATAAAAATCCTATTTTATAGAGAAACATAAACATTTAAGGTCTCAAACCTATTTAATATTCATACTATGGCGGTGTATGATGCAGATATGCATTAAAAAAAAAATACCATTTTTTATAATTTTTCTTGAAATTTGTGGGCTAACCCCTATTAGAAAGCTGAATTTTCCGTTAAATACTATATTTACTATTTAGCATCTTTAGTGTTGTTTAAAAACACCTAAACGAACTCCAAATTTTTATATATGTTTGCTAAACTTATCGTTATGGTACATATGAATCATTTCTATTTTTCCAATGATTAATTTACTTAATATTCATATACCACTTACTATGTGGATTAACCCCAATAAAAGTCCTATTTTCTGGAGAACCGAAATCATTTAAGATCTCAAACCTATTTGTATGATGCAGCTATGCATTAAAAAAAAATACCATTTTTAAATAATTTTTCTTGAAAAATGTGGGCTATTTAGCATCTTTCGTGTTGTTTAAAAAAATACCTAAATGCACTCCAAATTTTTATATATGTTTGCTAAACTTATCGTTATGGTACATATGAATCACTTCTAATTTTCCAATGTTTAATTTATTTAACATTCATAAACCACTTAATATATGGATTAATACCTATAAAAATCCTATTTTATAGAGAAACATAAACATTTAAGGTCTCAAACCTATTTAATATTCATACTATGGCGGTGTATGATGCAGATATGCATTAAAACAAAAATACCATTTTTTATAATTTTTCTTGAAATTTGTGGGCTAATCCTATTAGAAAGCTGAATTTTCCGTTAAATACTATATTTACTATTTAGCATCTTTCGTGTTGTTTAAAAACACCTAAAGGAACTCCAAATTTTTATATATGTTTGCTAAACTTATCGTTATGGTACATATGAATCATTTCTATTTTTCCAATGATTAATTTACTTAATATTCATATACCACTTACTATGTGGATTAACCCCAATAAAAGTCCTATTTTCTGGAGAACCGAAAACATTTAAGATCTCAAACCTATTTAATATTCATACTATGTTGGTGTATGATGCAGCTACGCATTAAAATAAAAATTCCATTTTTTATAATTTTTTATGAAACATGTGAGCTAACCCTTATGAAAAAGCTGGATTTTCCGTTAAATACTATATATACTATTTAGCATCTTTCTTGTTGTTTAAAAATACCTAAACGCACTCCAAATTTTTATATATGTTTGCTAAACTTATCTTTATGGTACATGGAAATCATTTCTAATTTTCCAATGATTAATTTCTTTAACATTCATAAACCTCTTAATATATGGATAAATACATATAAAATCATATATTCTAGAGAAACAGAAACATTTAAGGTCTCAAAGCTATTTAATATTCATACTATGGCGGTGTATGATGCAGCTATGCATTAAAATAAATTTTCCATTTTTTTAGAATTTTTCTTGAAATATGTGGTCTAACACCTATTAAAAAGCTGAATTTTCCGTTAAATACTATATTTACTATTTAGCATGTTTCGTGTTGTTTAAAAAATACCTAAACACACTCCAAATTTTTATATATGTTTGCTAAACTTATCGTTATGGTACATATGAATCATTTCTATTTTTCCAATGATTAATTTACTTAATATTCATATACCACTTACTATGTGGATTAATACCTATAAAAATCCTATTTTATAGAGAAACAGAAACATTTAAGGTCTCAAACCTATTTAATATTCATACTATGGCGGTGTATGATGCAGCTATGCATTAAAATAAAATTTCCATTTTTTATATTTTTTCTTGAAATATGTGGGCTAACCCCTATTAGAAAGCTGAATTTTCCGTTAAATACTATATTTACTATTTAGCATCTTTCGTATTGTTTAAAAAATACCTAAACGCACTCCAAATTTGTATATATGTTTGCTAAACTTATCGTTATGGTACATATGAATCATTTCTAATTTTCCAATGATTAATTTATTTAACATTCATAAACCACTTAATATAAGGATTAATACCTATAAAAATCCTATTTTATAGAGAAACAGAAACATTTAAGGTCTCAAACCTATTTAATATTCATACTATGGCGGTGTATGATGCAGCTATGCATTAAAATAAAATTTCCATTTTTTATAATTTTTCTTGAAATATGTGGGCTAGCACCTATTAAAAAGCTGAATTTTCCGTTAAATACTATATATACTATTTAGCATCTTTCGTGTTGTTTAAAAAATACCTAAACGCACTCCAAATTTTTATATATGTTTGCTAAACTTATCGTTATGGTACATATGAATCATTTCTAATTTTCCAATGATTAATATATTTAACATTCATAAACCACTTAATATATGGATTAATACCTATAAAAATCATATTTTATAGAGAAACAAAAACATTTAAGGTCTCAAACCTATTTAATATTCATACTATGGCGGTGTATGATGAAGCTATGCATTAAAACAAAAATTCCATTTTTTATAATTTTTCTTGAAATATGTGGACTAACCCCTATGAAAAAGCTGAATTTTCCGTTAAATACTATATATACTATTTAGTATCTTTCGTGTTGTTTAAAAATACCTAAACGCACTCCAAATTTTTATATATGTTTGCTAAACTTATCTTTATGGTACATGGAAATCATTTCTAATTTTCCAATGATTAATTTCTTTAACATTCATAAACCACTTAATATATGGATAAATACATATAAAATCACATATTCTGGAGAAACAGAAACATTTAAGGTCTCAAACCTATTTAATATTCATAATATGGTGGTGTATGATGCAGCTATGCATTAAAACAAAAATTCCATTTTTTATAATTTTTCTTGAAATATGTGGGCTAACCCCTATGAAAAAGCTGAATTTTCCGTTAAATACTATAAATATTATTTAGCATCTTTCGTGTTGTTTNAGAAACATTTAAGGTCTCAAACCTATTTAATATTCATAATATGGTGGTGTATGATGCAGCTATGCATTAAAACAAAAATTCCATTTTTTATAATTTTTCTTGAAATATGTGGGCTAACCCCTATGAAAAAGCTGAATTTTCCGTTAAATACTATAAATATTATTTAGCATCTTTCGTGTTGTTTAAAAAATACCTAAACTCACCCCAATTTTTTATATATGTTTGCTAAACTTATCGTTATGGTACATATGAATCATTTCTAATTTTCCAATGATTAATTTATTTAATATTCATATACCAATTACTATGTGGATTAACCCCTATAAAAATCATATTTTCTGGAGAAGCGAAAACTTTTAAGGTCTCAAACCTATTTAATATTCATACTATGTCGGGGTATAATTCAGCTATGCATTAAAACAAAAAAACCATATTATAATTTATTTTGAAATAGGTGGGCTAACCCCTACGGAAAAACTGAATTTTTCGATAAATACTATATATACTATTTACCATCTTTCGTGTTGTTTAAAAAATACCTAAACACCAGAAATTTTTTATATATGATTGCTAAGCATATCTTTATGCTTCATGGGCATCATTTCTAACTTTCCAGTGATTAATTTATTTAACATTCCTAAACCACTTAATATATGGATTAATACCTATAAAAATCCTATTTTCTAGAGAAACAGAAACATTTAAGGTCTCAAACCTAATTAATATTTATACTATGGCGGTGTATGATGCAGCTATGCATTAAAATAAAAATTCCATTTTTTATAATTTTTTATGAAACATGTGAGCTAACCCCTATGAAAAAGCTGGAGAAGCGAAAACTTTTAAGGTCTCAAACCTATTTAATATTCATACTATGTCGGGGTATGATTCAGCTATGCATTAAAACAAAAAAAACCATATTATAATTTATTTTGAAATTGGTGGACTAACCCCTATGAAAAAGCTGAATTTTCCCTTAAATACTATATATACTATTTAGTATCTTTCGTGTTGTTTAAAAATACCTAAACGCACTCCAAAATTTAATATATGTTTGCTAAACTTATCTTTATGGTACATGGAAATCATTTCTAATTTTCCAATGATTAATTTCTTTAACATTCATAAACCACTTAATATATGGATAAATACATATAAAATCACATATTCTGGAGAAACAGAAACATTTAAGGTCTCAAACCTATTTAATATTCATAATATGGTGGTGTATGATGCAGCTATGCATTAAAATAAAAATTCCATTTTTTATAATTTTTTATGAAACATGTGAGCTAACCCCTATGAAAAAGCTGGATTTTCCGTTAAATACTATATATAGTATTTAGCATCTTTCTTGTTGTTTAAAAAATACCTAAATGCACTCCAAATTTTTATATATGTTTGCTAAACTTATCGTTATGGTACATATGATTCATTTCTAATTTTCCAGTGATTAATTTATTTAACATTCATAAACCACTTAATATATGGATTAATACCTATAAAAATCCTATTTTATAGAGAAACAGAAACATTTAAGGTCTCAAACCTATTTAATATTCATACTATGGTGGTGTATGAACAGCTATGCATTAAAACAAAAATTTTATTTTTTATAATTTTTCTTGAAATATGTGGACTAACCCCTATGAAAAGCTGAATTTTTCGTTAAATACTATATATACTATTTAGCATCTTTCGTGTTGTTTAAAAAATACCTAAACACACTCCAAATTTTTATATATGTTTGCTAAACTTATCGTTATGGTACATATAAATCATTTCAAATTTTCCAATGATTAATTTCTTTAACATTCATAAACCACTTAATATATGGATAAATACATATAAAATCACATATTCTGGAGAAACAGAAACATTTAAGGTCTCAAACCTATTTAATATTCATAATATGGTGGTGTATGATGCAGCTATGCATTAAAATAAAAATTCCATTTTTTATAATTTTTTATGAAACATGTGAGCTAACCCCTATGAAAAAGCTGGATTTTCCGTTAAATACTATATATAGTATTTACCATCTTTCTTGTTGTTTAAAAAATACCTAAATGCACTCCAAATTTTTATATATGTTTGCTAAACTTATCGTTATGGTACATATGATTCATTTCTAATTTTCCAGTGATTAATTTATTTAACATTCATAAACCACTTAATATATGGATTAATACCTATAAAAATCCTATTTTATAGAGAAACAGAAACATTTAAGGTCTCAAACCTATTTAATATTCATACTATGGTGGTGTATGAACAGCTATGCATTAAAACAAAAATTTTATTTTTTATAATTTTTCTTGAAATATTTGAGCTAACCCCTATGAAAAAGCTGAATTTTCCGTTAAATACTATATATACTATTTAGCATCTTTCGTGTTGTTTAAAAAATACCTAAACCCACTCCAAATATTTATATATGTTTGCTAAACTTATCTTTACGGTACATGTGAATCATTTCAAAATTTCGAATGATTAATTTATTTAACATTCATATACCACTTAATATGTGGATTAACCCCAATGAAAATCATATTTTCTGGAGAAACGAAAACATTTAAGGTCTCAAACCTATTTAATATTCATACTATGTCGGGGTATGATTCAGCTATGCATTAAAAAAAAAATACCATATTATAATTTATTTTGAAATAGGTGGGCTAACCCCTACGGAAAAACTGAATTTTTCGAATCCAATTATTTATATATGTTTGCTAAACTTATCTTTATGGTACATGGAAATCAATACTAATTTTCCAATGATTAATTTCTTTAACATTCATAAACCACTTAATATATGGATAAATACATATAAAATCATATATTCTAGAGAAACAGAAACATTTAAGGTCTCAAACCTATTTAATATTCATAATATGGTGGTGTATGATGCAGCTATGCATTAAAACAAAAATTCCATTTTTATAATTTTTCTTGAAATATGTGGGTAACCCCTATGAAAAAGCTGAATTTTCCGTTAAATACTATATATACTATTTAGCATCTTTCGTGTTGTTTAAAAAATACCTAAACGCACCCCAAATTTTTATATATGTTTGCTAAACTTATCATTATAGTACATATGAATCAGACAGGTATTTTTGAGACACACTTGAACCTCATAAGCGATTTAGCAGGTAATCTACTCAGGATTTCGATCATGAGATCAAAAGAAATCTCTGGCGCCACGAAAGTGTCTCTTCTCCTCAATAGATACTTGACCATGGCTAGGTCTAATTCACAGGGCTATTTTTCAGAAATATAAGTAGGAAAGACAAAACAGAGATAAGGTTCGCCAGCTAGGGTTTTGAAGATCTTGGTAGAATTGGAAATTTTCTAATTTTCTTGCGACTCAAGAAAACGGCGTCGCTAGGGCTGATGCTAATCAGTAGTTGTGCTTATTGGGTTGCTTGACTAACGTTAAACTTTATAACCCACAAAGAATTCCAGTTTAAGATTTTAAAACGCCCAGTGTTATAAATCATCTATGTGGATTGCCCATAACCGAGCCAAGTCCAAGTCTACCCGAGTCCGTCCATGGAGGTTCAAGTCCGGTCCGGTCCAAGTTCGGTTCAACTCCAAACCAGCCGGCCCAACACTAGTTCCCAGCCGGCCCAATACTTGGCCCATTTAGCCTTCTCTTTTGCATGCAAATCTGATGTAATAAGTCTGGTCAAAGGTGCATTCAATGCTCCAGATATTTTGTCTCTTGTAAACCCTTGTATTCTCCACTATATAAGAGTGGCATAAGCTAATGAGAAAGATACAACATTCCTCACTTCTCTCTCTCACTTGCAATCACGAAAATGCTCTAGTTTCATAACACGTTATCAGCACGAGTCTCTCTCAACCTGAGCTCTCTTTTCCGGCCAACTCCTCCGGCCCTCAGCCTTCAATCCGGCGGCCACAAAAGCCTTATTCCGGCTGCATCTTCAAACGGTCATATCTCCCTAACCGTAAGGACTCAGACGCCGAGTCACCTATCATTTTGAAGCTCTTGACGAGAGGAATCCAACGCCGCAAACCGCTTGTCAATCCGATCTCAGACGCGTTCTAAACGTCCGTTCTAATCCGACGGCCAGTTCTTGAGTTTGAGTTTTCCGGCGAGTTCTTGAGTTTTCCGGTGAGTTCTTGAGTTTTTCCGGCCAGCTCTCAGCCTCTCTCGACCACCTTCATCAGCAGATCTCCTTCCCTCTCACGGTGGTCCATTCAGATCCCTTGTTGTTCATAAGGTAAACAAAATCAAACTAAGAACNGTTCTTAGTTTGATTTTGTTTACCTTATGAACAACAAGGGATCTGAATGGACCACCGTGAGAGGGAAGGAGATCTGCTGATGAAGGTGGTCGAGAGAGGCTGAGAGCTGGCCGGAAAAACTCAAGAACTCACCGGAAAACTCAAGAACTCGCCGGAAAACTCAAACTCAAGAACTGGCCGTCGGATTAGAACGGACGTTAAGAACGCGTCTGAGATCGGATTGACAAGCGGTTTGCAGCGTTGGATTCCTCTCGTCAAGAGCTTCAAAATGATAGGTGACTCGGCGTCTGAGTCCTTACGGTTAGGGAGATATGACCGTTTGAAGATGCAGCCGGAATAAGGCTTTTGTGGCCGCCGGATTGAAGGCTGAGGGCCGGAGGAGTTGGCCGGAAAAGAAAGCTCAGGTTGAGAGAGACTCGTGCTGATAACGTGTTATGAAACTAGAGAGAAAGGGAGAGCATTTTAGTGATTGAAAAACAAACTCTCTTGCTGTTCTTCATTCTAGATCATTTGATCTTGGTTTTAAAATTATTTTGGAGAATTAGAAGTTATTAAAATACATAAGGATCTATTTGAATCCTCATATTCCTAAAGAACATCCGACTTACAAACTCGGAATTGTTCAAAGGATCAAACCTTATGAACTTTTATTTGTTCAAATCCGCAACACCAGCTTGAAGGCTTGGTTGTATAAGTCGGCAATCCCCTTAAGCCATCAATGGCTCAATCCTAAACCCTTTACCGGATGTGTTTTTCCGGCGAAGGTCGACCACGGCCATGCTTGTATTCCGGCCGGTCGATTCTTTTGAAAACGGTTTAAGTCAAATGCAAATCTAAAAATTAAATACTATTCATTGCATATCATTTACCTATTAATATATCAGTTTTGTAACTGAAAATTTCGAAATTGAAAATTTTTGTAACTGAAATTTAAAACCAAATTTGAATTTAAATTTTCAGATTTTGTAACCACTTTTCATTAAAACCTTTTGACTTAAGTTTTGTAACTTATAAGTCTAGGTCTAAATGACATAGTTTAAAATGTAGTAACTGATTTTATTAGCTTAGACTAAAGTTTAAAAGGATTTAAAAAATAGTAACCGATTTTATTAATGTTCTTGGACTAAAGTTTTATAACTTATAGTTTAAGTTTACATTAATTATAAGTCAAAGTTTAAAGATCTTTTTGTAAACCATTTGATACTGATTATCAAAGTATCCAAAGATCTAAACCATACTTGAAAATTGATTTCAAGGTATGATTAAAAATCAGATATGATTGTTTTGAATGCAAATATTTTACTAGTATTTACTAGAATTGGATATGTATTTTGATGGCCATTATACATATCCTTAAAGCTATTTTTCAAAAGGCTAAAACCTTAGATGTTTTCCGGCCAAGTCTCTATCCGGCCATTTGTATTTTATAAAACCGGCCACAAGCTTTCAGCCTTAAACTCTTCGGTCAAACCGAATTTAGTTTCAAAGATTAAAAGGCTTATTCATTACAAATCATTGACCATCAATGTCTGATTTTGTAAACTGAAATATTTCAAAGGGTTTTTATGATTTCCTAAATGCAAATACAATTGCATATCTTTGACCATTAATATTTGTAACTAAAACTTTATAAGTTTCTAGTCAATGCAAAATTAAGTTCAAATGCATTGATGATTGGTCAAAGTTTTAAACCTTATGATTTCATAAATGATTTCAAAATAAATGCATATCTTTGACTAGGTATATATTTTATAACCTATAGTCCAAATGCATAATCTCTTTTGAAATCTATTTTGACCTTATAAATGTTTGTCAAAAGTATATTCTATCCTTTGAAGGATAAGGTTTTCTTAAGATCATTTCAAACTTAAAACCCCCATAAAATCCGAGTCTTATAGATCAAGTTTGGATCATAGTTTTTCAAACCATAATTTCGGATTTATACAACACTATATGTGTTTGACCAGATTAATTTTTGAACATTAATCATACCAATGGTCTTGAAACCCTTAATAAAATCAGGGGGAGAATTGGGTATAAAATTTAATTAATCGTTTCAACGAATGAACAAACATTTTATGGTCAAGTGATCTAATAGACCTTATGGTCCTATATATATAAAGGCCGTGTGACATTGCCCATTGTCACACACTTATCTCATCATTGATGATTGATATTCTTATTGATAAGGCCTCAAGGATCACAAATTTATTAAAGCAAACAAAGATCATAAGATATAAAGTGGCTAAAAGCCCTAATGAAATCATATGCATTAAAAGGTTATATTCCTTGCATTCTAAAAGCTTGATTTGCTCATTGAAAATCCAGATGTCGAGTTTTGAATCCTCTGATTATCCTGCTCTCAACCTCTCTGGAGATAATTACCTAGAATGGGTAGAGAACACCCTAAAAGCCATAAGAAGCGAAAGCCTCGGGAAGAGCCTCTATGAGCATTTTGATGATATCCCTATGAGTGTTGTGGATAGAGCTAAAATGGTTATTCGTTTATACATTGGTGAGGAACTCAGAGACCAATACCAGCATGTTGGGGATTCTAAGAGCCTTTGGTTAGAATTAAAACATAAGTTCAAACCAGTATTACTGCAAAAGGCTAAAGATAAATGGGAGACCATCAGAATCCAGGATTTTGAATCCGTGGGAAATTATCATCATGCCCTGATGCAGATTGTTCATGGTCTTGAACTATGTGATGAGATAATAACATATGAGGACTTATTGTATAAGACCCGCTCCACACTCCATCCGGAGAATGTGTTGTTGTTCCATAGAGCCAAGGAATTTACCACCTATGATGATCTCCTTTGGTACCTTTTGGCCTATGAAGATCTTAAGCAGCAAATGGTCGATGAGCCTCTGAAACATGCTGATAAGCTTCTGAAAATTCGGATCAAGATGAAAGCTAAAAAGAAGCTAAGAGCCAGAAGGCAGCTCATGAATTAAAAGACAAGATTATGTAATGATCTTGAATATTCTCATTTTGTTTCATGAATTTCTTTGATACCTTGCTATCATTAATAAAAGAGTTTCCTTTGAATTCATGAGTATATCTATAGGCTTTATAGTGCCAAGATTTATATGATTAAGGTTGAAATACCCCATCACATAATGGCATGACTTGCTCGGCCAACTATACTTTATAAATGTGATTAAAATACTTTTGAAACATATTTAGCCATTCCTTGAAAGATAGGAAAAGATGCTTGACCAAGGCGTTGCCTAAATGGCATTATATTCACCCATGTAAAGTCCATTGAGTCTTGAGGACTTGTATATGAATTAAGATATGAAATGGTTTCCAACAATTGACAAAAGGGAATAAAAGTACCTAATGATCAAAGAAATAAGAAGTTCCCTCATTTCCTTATAGAAAATCGCCTAAGAGATTATCTAATGGTCAAGAATACATTCTCTATTGATCTAGAGATCAATATGATATTTGGCAAATGGCCAAGGGCAATCATGTTTGATTGGTCCACGAAATTTCTCACTTAAAATGGCATTATCATACTTAGCCATTTAGATTATGATGCAAAGATTTGTGAAGGCACAAATTCTATCCCATAAGATCTCACGTTTGTGCAATATATATCTATGCACAAGGGAGTTTTATTGTCCCAAGCACCACAAATTTGGAGTATGTCATGAGGGGGAGTGAGGACAAATCCCATGATACATGACCATACTAAAATTCGTAAAAAAATGGTCTACAGCCATATTACATATGGGTTGAATTTGATATAAAGACCATTACCTATAAGGTTCAATGAGTTATAAAATCCATATGCTTGGGGACAACATGAGTTATAACCATGAGTTATAAAAGATTAAACTTGCATCAGGCCATAGATATTATATCAGGCCATATAAGTGATCATAGATATTCCCACCTCAGATTAATACGGGTCATGAGTCCAGACATAATTCATCTTGTGATATTATGAATGAATCCACCACAAATATGTACCATCTAAGATCATGTGATCATTAGAAAGTCATAAGGAGGATTGGGAATATATGTTGGATATGAATATATACTTTCTCCATAAGTTTATACCTTAAGCCAAAATTGGGTGATATGATTATGGGCTAAGGAATAAGGATTGCATAAAGATTTATGAATCCCAATATCCAACATTAGAAAGGAGAAAATTAATAAGCTGGTTAAGAATGGTATCAACCATCAATGTCTTGGCAAAGATCCTCGGACTAGATATTGATTTATAGACGTCCATCTGCTATGATAAGCAAAATAATATGCCAGACACATTTGACCCGAGAAAGAATGACTATGTCATCCCAGCTTAAGCACCACACGATTTTGATGTCTTAAAGACACAAATAAGTTTGCTACATGAGTCTAATGAAAGACCAAGTTGAGTTCCAAAAAACAAAATCCCATAGAATCATAAAGGATCTCGGAAAGATTTGAAAGGTGCATGATATAAGATCCGAGTTTACTAATGGAAACCATTCCAGACATTGAGATATAAGGCTGGCCAGCTGAACCGCTAGGTACCATACCATATAGCTTGGGACGCCAAGTTATAAGGTTACAAAGGTCCTAGATATTAAAATCTCATATTGATGTATACCATGTCTGGAAGATAAGAGGAACCATATATATATAAGTGTGTCGACACATACATTCAAAGTTAATGCGCAAGTATGTAGCATATGAAAGATATGAATCGAGGATCATGAACCCACATAAGAGTACTCACCATAATGGATAATGAAAAGGAAATGTGGGGTTTCTATAGTGATGTAATAGGCGTGTTTTATTGGCCATATATACATGAGTAAACGCCATATAATGCCCAGTGAATAGATTAAATCCTAAGGATGGATAAATCGTGAGATTGACCGGGAAAGGTCTATGTAATCCAAAGTGGTGGATACTACTACTACACATTATCACTACATATGATGTCTGGAAGTAAATTTAAAATCGTAGTATGTCTCACTAGATGATGATAAGATTATTGGTACCAAGAAGCTCTACCAATGGGTATTGAGCTAAGAACCAAAAGATGAGAAAAGAAGTTCTCACAAACAGCATTTGTCTAGAGCTGTCCATGAACTGAATTCTATACAAATTCAAATCAGTCCACAGAGGAAATCTCTAAACCTTGTGTTTATATTAGCCATCCCAAGATAGGTTGTCCATTAAACCTTAGGAAAGGTTACCACCATAAACTAACCAAGTTTTGGTAATGATTATGATTGAAATTGAACTACGTCCGACTTGATCCTCGAAAGAGGTACGTAGGCAGCCTTTCTTAAGGTCCAGTCCCAAATACTCTTAGCATACAAGACGTATAAGCTATAAGCTAGATAATCAAAGTTCATGTTTGAACAAGAGATGTAGAACTGCATTATGCGTCCATAAGTGACTCATCAGGTCCGACCATATTACTTGGTCCATGATGATCTAAAAAGATCAATTATATGTCACGGCCTTATCCGACCTAAATCAGTCCAATCGACCATATATACATAGGTACGAATTGTTGACATATTAAGACTGAAAATGTCTATACTATATGATCTATATTGCAACACAATATTATGGAAAGGCATATAAGGATGATTTGGTCAAGGACCATAATCAAATGACCAAATGTATGGTAGTGGTACATATTTCTAAAGTACCAACGAAGACACAAGACGTCCTCTTCACCAAATCCTTACCGACCAGCACATTCAAGAAGCACACGAAGCAGATTGGCATGGGAAGACTCAGAGACCTTCAGTGATGTCCAAACCAGGGGGAGTAATGTGTGTTGTACTCTTTTCCCTTTCCTTGGTTTCCCTTTTTACCACATTAGGTTTTGGGTTTTCCGGGAGAGGTTTTAACGAGGCAACATTGAGCACATTACAAGCTCTAATACGGTTATGGCATCCAAGGGGGAGTGTTATAAATCATCTATGTGGATTGCCCATAACCGAGCCAAGTCCAAGTCTACCCGAGTCCGTCCATGGAGGTTCAAGTCCGGTCCGGTCCAAGTTCGGTTCAACTCCAAACCAGCCGGCCCAACACTAGTTCCCAGCCGGCCCAATACTTGGCCCATTTAGCCTTCTCTTTTGCATGCAAATCTGATGTAATAAGTCTGGTCAAAGGTGCATTCAATGCTCCAGATATTTTGTCTCTTGTAAACCCTTGTATTCTCCACTATATAAGAGTGGCGTAAGCTAATGAGAAAGATACAACATTCCTCACTTCTCTCTCTCACTTGCAATCACGAAAATGCTCTCCCTTTCTCTCTAGTTTCATAACACCCAGTTAGAAAGGGTGATAAATTCCGTAGCGCAGACACAATAAAAGTCTCGGTTTATGGATAAACTATTATTATGGCTCACATGGGCATACATTTGTAATATGTAAAAATACTATTTAAATCTAATTCTAGCTGGACAAAATATTTTTATAAATACTTTCTGTTCAAATTTTTATTGCAATATGAAAAGAGTACGAGCTCAAATAAAAACCCGGCCCAAACATAAGAACCGACTCGCTCGATTGGTCGGTCAACAATTTTGTAACAACATTTTAAAATTTTCATATGTTCTACTATTCTTATTTATATGTTTTTTACATATTATAAATAATAAAAATATTGATAATCAAAAATGTAGTAACTATTACGAATATAATTAAATTGGTGTAAACATATAAATATTTTTTATTAATTTAAACAGATTTTTTCTGTTTTATATGATATATGATTAAGTTTAAATGATTTTATCGTAGAAATATAATACATTCTTGATATTGATATCGATTAAATTATAGTTTATATTCATATTATTTTTTGTTAATTTTTATATTTTTATACCAAATATTTTAAATCACTGATACCAATTTTTGTGTGTGGGATGTTTAACAATTTTTAGTAATTTATAATTTTAAAACATTATGCAAAGTTTAAAATCAAATATTAAGTTGTCAATATTTGTTCAAAATTCTATCAAAAACAAATCAAAGAAAATTAGAAATTAAAAAGACATCTATATTTTTATATGGTACATAATTTATTTTGATATATATATATTAAATGAGACTTCTTGCTTATATAATTTTGTAATCATTTTTATTTTGTTATAAAAAAATTATACATGGATCAAAAATATTTTAATGTGAGATTTATTAACAACTTTAGTCATTTATAGTCGTTTTAAAAATTCAAAGTACAGCATATACGAAAAAAATCTAAACTTTTATTATATAGTTAATGTAGTTGTTTAATTTATTTTAATAAGTTAGAATTTAAAACACACTAATTTTTATCAAATTTTTTATTATTGAAAATCATTAATTGTCATATATTTTTTAATTATATCTGGCAATTCTGTTATTTTTATTTAAGGAAACAAGGAAAAACATTAATAAGTTATTTATAATTAATTTAATAAAAAGCTTATTATATATTTTGATCGACCAATATATTTTTCTAAGAATTCTAAGCATGATTGTGCTGATAACACGTGGCTATAAAAAAATATTGTAATGTTTTTCCTTTAATATATAGAGGATTCTTACAACTTACAAGTTAAAAAAATTATACATACAATGTCAAAATCCTAAAATATGAACGCATTGGGTAATATATTGACATCTTTCTTGCGGATAGCATTTAGTACTCCCACTAACCCGCATTTATCGCCATGACCATGGCTTTAATTCCATTGGATGTCACACAAAGTCTGCAAAATATTTATATCTAGAACATAAAGGATGTAAATATCTGTTTAATAATATAATTCAAAAATGATATTTTTAAAAATTAATGGAACGGTGAAAGCGCATAATAATATATTTTTATTAACAGAAAATTTGTGAAATGACGATATAATTGAACAGTTGAGCATATATACAAATCAAAATTGAAACTGGGGAAAAATAACTATATCTATAAACGTGATATGGTATGATTGTGTCGATCTATTAAACATATAGGAGTACTAACTCAAATGTTATCAAACGAACAATATATAACAATTAACCGAAATAGAATAAATACCCCAAAATGCAAAAACAAACAAACAAACAAATTATATAGCCGTGACTAATCCAAGAAGAATAAGTCCAGCGACAATGAATCTTCCGAACACAAAGCTGATCCTGAAATCGTCACTTCCACTAACGATCTGAATAGGGAACAAGCAACTTCCAACGGATGCATTGTTCTTAGTAATCATAGCAGCTCCTCTGAAATCACAAGCCCTAACATCTTGGCCCTGAATCTGGAAAAACATGTTAAATGCGTATGATATGTTTTGGATTTTGTCGAGGTTACTACATGTGGACCCATAAAGCATCGCGGTGCAGTCACCATGGTAACACGCATAGTCTAGGTCCGGACCAACTTCATCTAGATTGATCGTGTCTTTGTTCACAACGCACCATTGTTTCTCTAAGTATTGCACACCTTTCGCTGCGACGGGTACCATCTTGCGTTCTTGTCCCGTGAAATCTAGCATAAACTTCGGTGTTCCATCGTATCTGTTGAAAATATAGTGAATGTAACGAGAGCTCAATGGATGATGTTTTGTTTTTCCTCATTATATCTTAATGCAAGCATGGTATAATTTTTTTTGTAATAGTTTAAGCATAGTATAACATAAGGGGTTATAAAATAGTAGTTTTAACGTATAGATACTGGTAATGATGATAATGTGATGAGTGGAATAATAGAACATCGAATTAGTGAAATAACAGAACAAGGAAACTCATGAAACACTAAAAAGTTTCTGCAGAAATACTCTAAATGCTAGAATTGGTTTTGAATCTTTTGATAAATGATTGCCGTAATGTTTAGTAACGCATGCATGCTATCGGACAATTAGAACGTAAATCAATTTAAAAAAAAAATATAAGAAACTAGATATATATACGTTTGAATAGCTATTACCTGAAGATTCCCCAATGTCTTTCAAATGGTCCAGGAAGAATACTCTTCATGTCTTCGTCGAGTAAACCAAAGAGATAAACGTCTAATTTCTCAGGTCTCAGTGGAGTCCCAACATCGTTAGCAAGTCTTTTCATAAGTCCTGCATAGAACTTCTCTGCTAGTTTCGGAGTCGCATATTTATGACCATCCGTTGGCCACCCAACCTATACATAAAAAAGAAAAAAAATCAAGAAACGCTTTCAATATACTTGATACACCTATCTAATAATCAATAAATTGCTTATCAAGTTACCTCTCCAACGATAATCTTCATATCTTTAATCCCAGCTTTATTCAACGCATAAACCAACGTGTCGTAATTCGCATCAAACACATTATCATAATTTTTCCCATTATCGGGAATAGTCTGACCATTACCATCGAAAAAAGCATATTCAACCGGAAAATGTTTGTTTAGATAAAGACTAAGGAACGGGTAAATGTTGACGGTGAAAGGCAAATCGTTATCATGGAAGAAGTTGACAATGTCGAGCATGGTTTGCTTAACATCGCTGCGGAAATCGCCTTCTGATGGCTTATCGTTGGCTGATTGGTAAACTTCAGCGTTTTGTGGGATCGTGGCTTTCATTACATTGGTATGTCCAGCTTCTTTTAACGCCCTGTGAATGTTCTTCAAAGCTGGAAACGTTGTTTTCAAGTATGATCCATTGTATGCTGACAAGAACGGCTCATTCCCCACAGCCACGTACCTATATAGCATAGCAATCATGTGAATGAATTAGTCCGAAACAACGTGTCTTTTAAGATTATAAAAAATGTTTAGTATATAAAAAAAAATATATATATATATATCTGATTTTGAGGCTACATAAATTTTGATCAAAGAAATTATAAATATTATATTTACATAATCAATATACAAACACTAGTACAGGTTTTTATTTATTTTCTACTGGAGTGTTTTTGTTTTCTTCATGGCGTTTGTTTACAACAATTTATCTACTTGTTTTAAACAAAATAAAAGTTAGTATACAAACGTCTATCACCTAAAAGCGGATGGTTTCAAATCCGGTATTTAAATCAATCAGATAAAAAAAAAAAGAGGGATTAATTAATTGGTTTAAGTTGTTGTCTAGACATCTATCTAACTGACACAAGACTGATCCCAACATCGGATTAACGTCTAATGAGTTTTCAAACATGATCATTAGTAAAGTTACTTGATGTTGACGCCATCCTTGCGCATGTAAGCCGTGATATTTTCTTTGACCCAATCTTTAGCATTACCGTAATCATCAGCTAGAGTTTCAAGAAGGTTATTAGGGATTCCGACCATAACCTCCATGCCCGAACCGGCCAAAGCATTCATCGTCCATGAATCAGCGTCAAAGAGCTTTACTTTATTGATCTTGTTCTCCTTAAGCATTCTAACAACAATATCAGGATTCAGCGGATGTGATGCGATATTACCCCAATTCACACCGAAGCCTTCGACAAAACTAGCCAGGGTCAAAACGGTCATTACAACCATCCCGACGTTAACGAGCATGGCTGCTCTTCCGGCCATGTTGAGAAGGCGACGATGAATGAGAGATTGGTTTTGTTTGATCTCGAAGATGTGTCTGCCTTCTTTGATTGATTGTTGTGTGTTGTCTTTCTTTACAGTCGGTGAATTTCTTTTCTATGTGTCTTTGGGTGGTCGTTGTTGTTTTAATAACTAAAGATGTTTTTAGGTTGTTATTAGTGAAAGGTTTTAAGCTTAAAATAAATTTCTATATTTAGGAAGAATCACGAGTTAATACAGGTGTGTTTTTCGGAGATTTGGAATCAGTTAGTGCTTTTTTTAGTGTAGAGAGTATATCTTAAATTGGTCGAGTTGTTAATAGCAGTATCTAATATTGATTTTGGTTGCAAATTAAACAATTTTTTCAATGTAAAGGTGTTTCAACATAACTTTTCTTTTCCAATGTTTAGTTGTGTGTGTTTTATTTAGGGAAATTGTATTGTATAAACTTCAAACAAATTATAATTCATTGCTTAATAAAAAAACCCACATCACCTATATCACCTATACTGCTATACAACCTGATTCTTATATATAATATTTCTATATTATCTTCATGTGTATTCAACCGGTGAAATCAACTATCAAAAACAATTAAATAAATAATTAATGTATCAATTAAAGTATGTCGCCATGTTGTATTGACTCTTACCTCTCAAAATGTTTAATAGTTTTCAGGAAGATGAAGATGAAAATGAACGTAGTTTTTCATTATGCACACATCTTTTTGAACTGAATTTTTTTTTTTTATGAGAAGAACGACGATGAAGGCGGTGAGCAGACAAAATAGTCCTATTTGAATTCTTCCACAATAGTAAAATCGTAATCAAAATCTTCTTCCACAATAGTAAAGACATCAGTTTTTGTAGGCCAAGTGTTTTCTAAATGGGCCGAGTTGTTGTCACTGTCCTAAAGTTCTTTCACAGAGTTTTGTTGCCTTTGTTTGGTTCACGTACATCAGAAATTTTCTGTGTTGTAATATTTACGGAAACCTTTTAACGCATAACACACAACTCTTAATTTTCCCTACTGCATTATAATTTTTTTTACAACCAATTATTATAAAAATTATGATAAAAACTGAAAAGAAAGGGAAAAAAACAATACAAAAACCTAAACAAATATAATGAATCATTTTTCTCTTTTTCTATAACAAAACAGTAAAGTAAAAAAACAAGAAGTGAAGCCGTTGCATCAGGAGGAGGATGGACTATTATTATAGTTGTTACTATTATTACCAGCCTCTGATGACCATTGTAGGTCCGGGAGATAATCGGTTTCGCTAGCTGATTCCGGCTTTGGTTGAACCGATGCTGGAGAAAACAGGGGACGAGAATGAGACGAAGAAGTTGACGTGGACTGCATGGTTAAGCCCCCGGTCTGACCAAAACGTAACATTGGATCATATAAGTTCATAGATTGTTGATGGTGTTGACGAGCCATCTCTGAGTAACTCAAGTTGTAAGATTGCATCAACGGCTGAGAATGAACGTTTTGATCTGAAGCAGGTCTTATGGGCAGAAGGGTACTTGTAGAGCCCGAGTTCCTTAACTGTGTTGCTCTCTGAACAGCGATTTGCGGTAAAGATGGTGTTGTTGTAGCGGTTGAAGCGGGTCTAACGAGTTTAACGTTTTCAGGGAAGTTGAGTTTGGCTTTGTTGCCTCTAAACCGAAGAGCAGCTTCGTCATAAGCTCTTGCAGCTGATTCAGCATTGTCGAACGTACCAAGCCAAACTCTAGCCGCTTTGAAAGGATCTCGAATCTCAGCCGCCCATTTTCCCCACGGTCTTTGTCTCACTCCTCTGTATCTTCTTCGAGGTTGGTCCCCACTAAACGATGACGTTTCGGTATTAGCATTAGTTGTGTATTCATATGTTGGGACTGAACCAGACATGTTGCTCGAAGCTTCTCCCACTGAGCAAAAAAAAAACATATAAAATTCACATTTTTGTTTTGACTCACGAATTAACTCTCTTTAAAACAAGTAGAATAATAATGTTATAACGAGAAAGTCCTTAAAAACAAAAACAAAAAGAGTGTTGAGTGATAGTGACAAAGTGATGAGGCCAAATGGGTGACAAAAAGCAATGAACAAGTAGTAAAAAATGCAAGTGGAAAACGACTCTTGGAGATAGATTCTTTTGGCATATCATCATCACTAGTTTATTATCCGATCTTATTATTATAATCCAAAAGCATATGTCTTGTACACTTTCGTTGTTGTTTATGTTTCATATCTTCTTCTATCAACACTACTTCCCTTACATGAATTTCTAGTTACTTAAATAATTTAAGAAATATTAAACTTAACTCTTTTTTTTCCGAAAAAAACTAAACACTTGCAAACACATGGAATTTATAGCGGAAACAACAACAAAAAACAAAGAACATTGTGATTATGTGGTTCGGTATATTGCGTGAAATGAGAAACTTTTCACTAAAATAAATAAGTAAACACACAACAAAGAGCAACTATTTAGATTTTGTGAAAGAATTATATGATGTGACGCATGCACTTGACGAATATTAACATATTACATCACATATTTATTTTTAAAACAAGCCATAATAAATAATTTCAAAATCAAAATCTCACGATTCATTTGTAGTTCTGAAAAAAATAAGGGAAAATAGCTTTTTATGTTTTTAGAATCCACCATACACGTGAGACAATTCAAACCTAATCCGATGGTGCAATTATAAAAAGAGAAAAATTTACCTCTGGAACTACCACCTGAGAAATATTGATCAACCGTCAAAGTATTAGCTGCCTTGACTGCTTTTCCGCCACCGCTTTCCTCCTCCTCTCTCCTCCTTTTCTGTCCGGAGGAAGAAGAGGAATTCGAAGTACCTTCTCCCCCGCCACCACCACCACCACCGTATTGATGAGTTGGAACATTTCCAGCCACCACATGTGTCAAAGCAGAGACTATTGCAGACATCTCCTTCTCTCTGCTAATACTAAGAGAAGAGGACGGTGGCGTGAGGGCGTTATCACGGTGAAGGTGCTCGTCTTCCGCCGCAAATAAATAAAGCCATTGATCGATGTCAGATAACGTCCGGTGATCATCATCTTCACGAGTGGTAGGCTCGTTTTTTTTACCAACGTTATCGTCCTGATTTGCCACTTTTAAGGCACACATACAAATCTCTCCTTCTAATCCTCCCCTGAAACTTGAAGCTTATAAACCCACAAAACTAAAAAAAAAATATATATATTCTATTGTTTTTTTTCTTAGAGGGAAAGAAAACTCTGTATAGAAAGGCAGAGGTTTATCAGATGTTTTTAAGACAAGAGACGAGGTTTAAGCTGATAGATATACAAATATTTTGTTGTGAAAACTTTTTTCTTAGCTCAGCGCCGCCAAATGAAAAGAGTCGGCTGCTCTCTTTTAGTTTTTTTATATATAGTATCTTGTAAAATTTAAGTTAATAACTTTATCTTATAAATTTGAACTATACTAACGAAAGGAAACTTGGTTTTGATGATTCTGGTCAATATGAAACGAATCTAACACTTTTTGCAACTTGTGGGTGATATTTAATTGCATCGACATGTAAGTGAATTCTTAACTTTTAATTAAGTACGTAAGAATAACAGATAAGCCAAACAGTAATTTATATATTTATAATTAAAATTTCAGATATTTTGGGTTACATGTGTGAAAACATTTTTAAGAACCCAAAAAAACTGCAAAGCATAACATTTCTCTGAAAGAAAAAAGAATATAAACATTCTTAAAATATGGAAACATTAACACATTGACATTCATTACTGTATTTATGCTTCGGTGATTTATAGTTACCAAAAGAATGAATTGCTGAAAAATAGGTAACACCATTAAATGAAATATTATTATTTGTCTAATCGGTGATCTTGAAGGTCAAGTTGAGAGAGAAGCCCTGCTTGTACCAAAGCGCGTCTCTAGCACGAGTCCGGTGTTGGTTCATGCCGACGTCAAAGGCTTCGTTGGACAGTGTTGGTGGTGAAAGGCCTACGCACGTGCCTTATTTTGGGCCGTACCCGCAGCCCACTTGCTTCTAACTTCGTGTGTTCTTCTGTTTATTTATCTTTCACCATTTGACCCAGTATTATTCTTCGTTTTCGATTTTTCTTTCTCCAATCTAAATGTTTTGTATACATTTTCCAACCTCAATGAACTTTAAAGGTGATAACTAGATTTTCTTCGCTGTCAACTTATAGTGATTTCACATATTTTTCTCAGACATTTTATGATCTGTTTGGGCTGAAAACAATAATGTTTTTTCCATTATCACCTCAAAATTTTAGTACATTATTCAATATAAATTCGAAAGATTAAAATATATTGCATAATAGGAAAGGATATATAATAAAATGGAATATTATTTAACATTCTGACGTTACATGTTCACTTTTTAATTTTAAAACTTAGAAAATGATTGTTGAATAAATGATATATGTGAAACCAAAATACCATGAAACTATATGTTGGCGCCTATCACCTAACCTAACCTCTGGTTAAATTCGCATTAACACGGCGATTAAGCATAAGGATTATTATAAGGTATCTATTCAACTTGCAGTTCTATAATTAGTTAAGGTTTATACGATATAATGCCCCTTATTATTATGCCTTTAACATCAACTTGTCATTTTCTATAAAATAAATAAGTAAAATATTGTATCAAACTTGGTTAGCTTAACCTGATTTTTAACGAAATGGCTACAATACGATATAATGCCCCTTATTATTATTAGTGTATCTTCATATCTTTAGCCTTTAGGAGACTAAAGAAAAATATTTGTATGAAAAAAAAAAAGAATAGCTACCACTTATGTTTAATTTGATTTAATAGACTTGTTGCCACTAGTATATAATATCCTCAACAATTGACAATTGGGTATCGTAACTTGATAGTTGTATATGAGTATATATAAACTAAAGGATGTTCGACAGTGCGAGTAAATAGCTAGTGATATACACACACAAGCGAAAAATCAGAACTGTTTAACTAATCTACGAATCAAAATGGACAAGCAACGAAAAGATCAGAACTGGTAAATAATTACACACAAACTAGACAACTAACAAATGACATCATCAAAACAAAATGAGCTTTATCAGATTTAATCCATTATTTACACACAATTAATCAGAATTGGCAAATAATTACACACAAGCTAGACAATTAACAAACGACATCATCAAAACAGTATGACCTTTATCAGATTTAATCCTAAAAGCATCATAAAAGTCAATACATAAGAAAAATTTTGGAGTTATAAGAGCCAAACTATTAAAAACATCAATCTAGTCAAAGTCTTTATCAGATCTAAGAAAATATAAGAGATTGCTAAGATAATATTAATTTTCAAAACATTATCTAATAGTCGATATGCTAAAAATGTGACAAACAAGCTGACTTTTGGCTCTTATAACTCTTTTTGAACAAAGAATGTACAATCATCTAGATTTGCTAGCAAAGTTATTTCTCTATTGATACTTACCACTTTATGTGGCCATATTTGGCATACTTAATATTTGGAATAAGAGAAATGTCATTTTATTTAAACTTAAACTTCTTTTGTCAACAACTTTTTCATTGTCTATGAATCTTTTCTTATTCAATAAAGATGTGTTTGCGGTATTCTAGATCTCGTCTTGTTTAAGTGAAGAAATAGATAGGTATATGTTCTATTGAAAATATTTGGTTTTGACAACACATAAGTAACCCGTCTTACGTGGAAAGGGTGAAGACTCAGACTCGCCGCTACTGACGTCGATTGGACAAGCCTCAGTTCCATGGCCACGATCACGAGCAAGGATCAGAATCAGCTGAGAACCACGACCGCCACCTCTTGGAATACCTCCAAGACTACTTCCAAACAGCGCATGTGTTAAATGAAAAAAAATTATTTAAGGCATATAGGTACATACCATCAATCAGAAAAAAATTGGAGTTATAAGAGAAAAACTAATAAAAACATCAGCAAAGTCAAAGACATTCAACAAACTCTAAAATTTAGTCAGATCCGAGCAATAACAACCTGAATTTTTATAAGAAAGTCAAAAGGGAAGTGAAACCTATCTAGAAAACCGAATAAAATGTAACAATATAGAACACCAGAAGAAATCAAAGAGCAATAAATTCAGTATGTTAAAAAAAAAAGAATGTACCTCCTATGATAAATCTCATGTGATGCTTATACAAGTCATTTGACTATGAGGCGTATATGTGAGCTTTTCATAGTGCCGAAGAAATGTTGAGGCAAACAAAGATACAATTTAAATACAACTATGAAAGTTAATTTTCAAAACATTATCTAATAGTCGATATGCTAAAAATGTGACAAACAAGCTGACTTTTGGCTCTTATAACTCTTTTTGAACAAATGTGTGTACAATCATCCAGATTTGTAAGCAAAGTTATTTCTCTATACTTACCATTTTATGTGGTCATATTTGGCATACTTAATGATTTGGAATCAAAAAAATGTCATTTTATTTAATCTATAAATTAGTATATACTAAAAATTTTTATAAAATAATATAATTTTATAGTCCTAAATAGAATTTTTGATTTAATTGGTATATTGATAAATTAATAAAAAAAATATAGTTTTATTGTAGTCCCAAAATTATTAATTTATAAAAGTTTCACTGTATTT
Organism: Eruca vesicaria subsp. sativa; assembly: GCA_932364175.1. Lineage (NCBI taxonomy): Eukaryota > Viridiplantae > Streptophyta > Magnoliopsida > Brassicales > Brassicaceae > Eruca > Eruca vesicaria. Next base: position 29,012 of record CAKOAT010151932.1, read on the forward strand.
TTTTTTGAAAATATTTAGTTTAGATTTATCACATCAATTTAATATTAAAATTGAGTGATATATTATGAGTTTATTCGTTTAACTGGAAAAAAAAACAAAAATATAATTGATTTATTTTCAATTGCTTCATAAATGAAAAAGTATGTTTTAAAGAAAATTGTTGATTGTTTTTACTTTTAAATGATGTTGGTTAGCATGCGTTTTGACAAAATGTATCTTATTTAGTGATCTTGATACAAAAAGATATGCGTTAAAAGTTTCAATCCTGAATTACCATGGATGACATTATTTTAAATGAAAGTAAATCAAACTTCTTTTCATAAGAGATTACAGAACAGTCTAACACCTCTTATATAATATTCAGAAGAGATCAGAATATTCAATTAAAGAATAACTTGACAAATCTGTTCTCTTAACACCAAAGAACAAAACAAATAGACAACAAACTTCTTCTATCTACAACACATTCTTGCAAAAATAACATTCACGTAAACAAAATTAAAATATTTTTCTTGTTTCATTTAATGAACACAATGAAATGAGTCTTTAAGAGTGTAGATAGTCTCTTTCTCTGTTTTACTTCACTTGATCAGTGGGACTCACTCAAACTCTTTTTCACCAACATTGGATCAAATCACAAGCAGTCCAAACCACATATCTCGAGAATAGGACCACCTTTGGCCACAAACGGATTAACCCTCACCCAAAGAAGTGTAAGAATAGAAGCCAGGAGGATGGACCAGACGACAATAATGGTCGGCATTCTATCTTGCTTCCCAAGCAAACCTTTAAGGAAAGGGTAAAGATGAATAACCACCCAAAGTGCAAAGAACAACCTTCCAAAAAGCGGTCCCCATGAGTCATATCCATTGCTTATAGCATCAGAGATCCCAACTACGATTCCAATGACGTTTATGATGAGAAGAGTCGTTGGAGGGATGAGAAGTGAAGTCCACTTGAAGAGGTAAAGGTCTGAGAACTCTCCATCATCAGCTGCTTTTGACGTGACTGTGAAGTTAGTGTCCACACCAGCAAGAACCTTGAGTAGACCTTGGAAGAGAGCGAACAGATGAGCAGATACACCTCCAATGACCCAAAACTGTTCATTTCTCCACCAATCATCGATCCCAACTTTGCCCCATTGCATCTCAAGAACACCAGTTACTGCAATGGACGAGAAGAGTGCCATGAAGAGGATACTCGCATAGTTGCTTATCTGCAAAAAACAAGAACCATTATTCAGGTTTTAAAACATAATCATTTTTGCATTAGGACAATAACTACTTTGAGATAGAGCTCAAGAAGATTGTATTACCTCAGGAACAATGAATTTGCCTGTGAGAAGACAGATAGCTGGGAGAGAACAGTAGACAATGAGTGGGAGAGAAGTCCATGGATAAACAACAGAGTTGATGTAAGACAATCTCTCAAGCCATTTCAAACCACCTCCATAACCATACCAAATAGGACAATGCCTACTCAAGAAAATCTCAACAGACCCAAGAGCCCATCTAAGAACTTGATGAAGACGGTCCGAAAGATTGATGGGAGCTGATCCTTTGAAAGCAGCTAACTTAGGTGTACAGTAAACAGACCTCCAACCATGAGAATGCATCTTGAAACCCGTGAGAATATCTTCTGTAACAGAACCGTAGATCCACCCAATCTAACACAAAAGGGTCAACCATCAAAAATCAAGAATCTATTACATGAAATACAGGAACATGTATGGACAATAATGATGTATACCTCTTTGCCCCATTCTGTTTTGTCTTCATAACCACAACTAATGACTTGGATAGCTTCTTTAAGTAGACAAGCTGGACTTGCGTTTCTAGCCATCCCACCATTCTCCATACGAGCAGATGCAACAAACACAGGACTCTGTCCAAACTTCTTCTCCAGTTTCAATTGCATCGCCTCGGTGGATAGTTCTACATTAGACCCTATAATGTTTTGGTTTTAGACTTTTAATAAAAACTCTGACACCAAAAGGAGTTATATAAATGGTGTTGTAATGTACCTTTAGTTGTGACGCGACCTTCTTCAATATTTTCTAACGCATGTATCTGCTTAGAGGCTTCTCTGTTCTTCTTCTTCTTATCAGCAGCAGCTGTCTTTGCTTTACGGTTCTTTCTTGAACCACAGCAAAGAAAACACCATTTTGGCCAGCAGTTACATGTCTTGCGTGGAGCCTTCTTCTTCTTAGGTGCATCAAATCCATAAAGCGCTTGCCTCCTGAAAACACAACCTGTCCCCACGTATATAGGTCCTTGTAAACCATCCAAACCCTTCATATTGATCTGTAAAACCAAAATATTCATTATTAGTTTAAAAATTGTACTTGAATAGATATAACAATGTGAAACTACTTACATCAAAGAAGACAACGTTGCGATTTGAGTATCGATCATGTCTATCAATCCCATCGAATCTTTGAGGGAACTGAACATAACAGATTTTTTTCCCTGACTGAGGATCCATCATGAAACACATTGCTTCTCTTAGAGCTTTGCTATTGTTGATGTAGTGATCACAATCAACGTTCAAAAGATAAGGAGCGTTTGATAGAACCCCTGAGACTCGTATCTTCAAAATACATATAACAAAGAGTCAACAACCATACAAAGAAAATGAAAAAACCTTATTAAAAGTATATAATACTTACAAGTGAATTCATAGCTCCAGCCTTCTTGTGGTGATCAAATCCAGGTCTCTTCTCACGAGAGACATAAACTAAACGAGGCAACTCGTTGTTTTCCACATCACGAACACCATCACTTCCAAGGAAAACCTATTAGAAGAATAGCACAAGTAAAGTTTCAGACACAAAGTGTATTACATTAAAAAAGTTTTTAAAGACTTTTGGAGACTCACTTGGATCATGCCGGGATGATCTCTTGTACTATTACCAGGCCAAGGTGTACCGTCTTGCATAGTCCAACCTTCCTCTGGCACTTTCTGTGCCGTTGCTACTAAAGCATTGATCTTCACTTTGAACTCTTCATAATCTCTCTGTCACACAATCTTCCAAATCAGTATCTAAAGCCATAATCATATTATTCAAATAAGTTTATAAAAGGAAGCAAAGGAGCTAGTAACCTTCATGGCTCTTCGTTCCCTGACAAATGCAGGATGGACTTTGTTTTTCAAGTAGTCCATCTTATGGCAGAAGTACCATTCAGGAGCACGCGGCTCGATACAGTACTTCTTACAGAAAGGAACCCATTTCCTTGCAAATTCAGCAGTCTCGGAAAGAGCTTCAAAAGTAAGCATAGCAGCACCATCATCAGATACATAACAAGCAACTCTATCAACTGGATAGTCAACCGCAAGGATAGACAAGACAGTGTTTGCTGTAATAAGCGGTGGCTCTTTCAATGGATCCACTGTACTGACAAATACATCCACAGGGGATAGTTCAGATGGTTTTCCTTCTTTCTCATATCTACAAAGATAAAATATGAATATTATATTCAATTCCAATTTTCAAGAAATTGCTAGGCATTGGTTAGGTATTGATTTATTAGTATATATTACATTTATTATATAAGATATTTAAGATTTGTTTGACTATAAAATTATTTTGATGAATTATCAAAATTAGATATACAAAACAAAAGCAACTAGACAAATTTGTACCAATGTGAAAACTGTTTCAACAATTTAGAAGGATATAACCAATTTAGAGTCATATAAATTAGATTTCAAAACAATACTAGGACCAGTTAGCCACCTAAACTGTGTTTTCTAGAACCATGACCAAAACAAAAGTATTTAACATCTCCCAAGTGTGTGATTCAATTACCTTAATGAGAGTCGGTCCAAGTAAGTTTCTCTTTCTATTGGGTACCACTTAGGGAACTGATCAAGAACCCATGAAACAGCAAACCAAATCTCACAAATCACAGATGTAAGCCACAGTGCATATGCATCTTTAACCGGGTGAAGAATACGGTAATGAAAGAAGAGACCAAGAATCACAAGACGTAGAACAATCAACATCCTATACGGATTTATCTTGCTTGATTTTATTGGTATCTTCCTAGACAATGGCTGCCTTCCCTCATCCATCCTAAAAAAAATAAAAATAAAAACTTAATAAATATCACAGAGACATAAACCAAAAAAGACTTTTGTGTGTGTGATAATGCCTTACATTGGAATGTCATCACCATCTTCAAAATCAGGATCACCTTCATGTTTAACCACCTGAAGTTTCTCATTCTGCTTTCTTTTCCACTCCTCCATACGATCTTTCCAAGCCACACTTCCATAGCCGTAAACCGCAAGATCTTTCTGTGGTACCATAGGTCTTGGATGTGCTGCAAATTACACAAAGAAAACTCAGTAACCATAAACTTATTATACTCATAAAAATACTAAAAATTCAAGAACTTACCAGCAATGGTTGGATCAGAGAGAGAAGCCGGGTGACCTTTATGGCTATGACCACTAAGTGAAGGTGGAACAATAAGAGCATGTCTATCAGAAGAGATCTCAATGTCCTGTAATAAAACAAAAAACACAAGAATCTGAGAGAGCCAGTAGTTAAAAGTTACTGTGGATTAATAATGGATGAGAGTTTTACCTCGTCGCCATAAGTAAGCAATGGAATCTGAGAGCCAGGAGGAGCTGAATCCAGATCAGACTGTGGGTAACCAGAGTGGCGACGAGAGACAGACATACCTTCAGAGACCTGATCAAATCCAATCCCACCATTGTTCATGTAATCAAACTCATTGTCAATATCATCAATGTCATCTTCCTCCTCATCATTCTCAACCCTTGGACTTCCTTTAAGCCTTTTGTAACGGGTTTTGCATTGAGGACAAGCTTGATTGCCTTCTCTTCTCTCGTACTCATAGCAAGGTCTACAAACAGGGAACGCACATTCGTTACAGGCCACGAATGGTTCTCCATCAACGGTCAATTCAACTTCGTCTCTGCAGATTTCACATGTTTGTCCTCTCAACTCTTGCACTGATCTTATCTGCAACAATTACATCAACTTAAAATCATCAGATCATAGTAACACTTCAAAAGACTATTAGATCTCTGACATAATTCAATTAATTTCACTTAGTGTCGGCAACTAGACACAAACTGTTTGACTGGAGAAGTGTCTTAACTTGGAGAATTAAGACAATTCTTCCCACCGACACAAACAATTCTACATAAAATTGGCGGAATCTAACGAAAACCCTAAATGCTAACTGATTTCCACCGGTCAAACTCAGATCCAGAAGAAAAGGAACAAGAAAAAGGAAAAGACTTTCAGACAGAAACAGAGAAACCCAGATCAAAAGACAGTTACTTTGAACCAAAAAAGACAAAAACAGAGAGATCTTACTCTGGCACTTTCATCAGCATTAATAAGAACAAACTCGTTTCTGTTGTGAGAACCGGCGATTAACCGACCACCGGTATTCATATTTGTCGGAAAAACAGAGAAGCTACAATCTTTTGGGATCTCACAGATCGATTGAATTAGTGAGAAGAGAGAAAAAACAGAGTGTGTTAAGAGAGAGAAGCTCTGTTTTTCAGAGATCCAGAGTCCATAACAGAGGTTGCTTCTCTCCGAGTCCGAACAAAAAGAAACAGACTTTGATTAAAAAAGGAATAGTGTATATGTTTGTATATGTGGTAATGGTATTGATTCAGCTGCAAGCCACGAAAACCTTTTTTGTGTTGTGTTTCCTCTCTCTCCTCTCCGAAAGCTCACAGTCACAGAAATAAAGGATGATCCTAGAGAGAGAGAGAGAGAGAGAGGTAAGCTGCAAATGATAAAACGCGTAAAGAAGAAGAAGAAAATTAGTGAGAGAGAAGAGAGAGAGAGTGTGATTAGTTAAATGGAGAGAGAGATGATTAAAAGGCAATTATAGAGATGAGGAAACACCCAAAAGGCGATATTTTATAAAATTCAGAGCAAAAATACAATAAATTAATTATATTATGTGGAGAGAAGGAGTGTGGGACCCATTAAACCGGTGTGCTCTCTCCTCTCTCTACTCCACTTGTTGCTGTTCTTTTGTGTTTAAGACCCAAACACACACACTATTAATCATTAATCTAATTACTAGATCTCGACCCGCACAACCGTGCGGGTATTTTAATACGAAAATATTTGAAATTATCTAATATTCACTCCGTTTTAAATAGATGATGTTTTATAAGATTTACTTTATTTCAAAATATAAGACGTTTTGAGATTTTAAGGTATATTTTGAGGTTTTAACGTTATCTTTAACTTTATTGGAAACTGTTCAACCAATAAAATTTTACTCTTTTTAATAATTTGTTGAATGATTATAAAATTATATCTTAAAAATACTTTTGTAAAAGAATGTAAATTTCTTAATTTTTGTGTTTTGATCCAAAACATCATATATTAAGTAACAGAGGGAGTAAAATTTATCAATAAATAAATATAATTTGATTGTATATACTATCCAATTTTATAATAATATTTATGTAGCTTATAATATTATTAATTTAAAATTTCTAAATTTGTATTTTGTAACAATTTTTAAAAACATTATTATGTAACATTACTAATTTATATATTTTGTTTATTTCTAAATTTTAATTAATATAAAAATGTAAATTAAACTGGACCTACATAATACATAAACAAAATTTTGGGACATTGTTAAAAGTTTATTACATAATTTTAATTTTTGTTAAAAAATTAATTAAATTCTAATTATATTCTATGATAATTAAATTTTTAATCAAACAATTTTTGAAACTATATCTTGAAAAGATTCTATAAGATTTTAAAAAGATTTTGTTAGAATTTTCTTAAAATTATTTATTTGTATTTCAAATAAAAATTAAAGATATAAAAAGATATTATAATGATGTTATGTAAATTTATATAAAATTTCTAAGGATGGTCCAAACTAAAAAATCACACATGAAGTGAGTCATGACTTCTCTTTTAATATAATAGATGTTACTAGTAAGTAGTAACTACTTCGTTTTTAATTTGCTGGTTATGCACATGAAATCACCCTTGTTTTTTTCTATTTTTCTATAAACTTTAGATCTCCAGTTTTTTTTTTTTACATAACAACCTTATTTTAGATGCCACTCCTTTTCTAAGGAACCTCTAAATTACTTAGCTGTATATTTTCTAAAATAAAATAATTCTATGATAAAAAATATATTTTCTCTTAAAAATAGAAAAATTATGTCATGGAAACATATATTGTAGTAAAATTCACAATTGTATTAGAGTTTTTTTTTTATAACTTATAGAGGCAGATTAGAGATCATATACAATGTGATGGGTTTTACGGTTTAGCTTTGGTCATATTTGGTTTGAGGTTGATATGCATATTATTGATTCTCTGGGTCATTAGAAATAGAATAGGCTTCTAGATGTTGAGAAACAGATATGGGGCATTTATTCACCATGCATAAACACAACCTGGAAGCATCATGTCCAAGATACTATTTTCTAGGTCTTTTCTTTCTAATTACTCTTAATTTGTGTATCAGATTTGATAACACAATCCATGTTTTGATGATGTAATCATCGTTTTCTTCACGGGGGGTTTCAGGAATTTTTGACTGTCTTTGTATTAATCTATTGACTGCATTTGATGGATAAGAGGGATATATCTCCTCTGTTTGATCTTGGTGAAAGTTTTGTCTCTGAGGCTCTGTATGGTTAACAAGATTAGAGAATGGAAATGTATCAGCTCTTCATATGGTTTTTGTAAATAAATGACCAATCAAGCTGTTTTTTTGTTAATCAACCGTTAAAATTAAATGATTTTTCTTCTCCAAAGTTCTTAAAAATTAATAATATAAGGGCACCGACAGTTTCTATAAGAACATGTGGCAAGAGGGCTTGGAGAAGACGGTACACAGTATTTAAACAATCATGAAAACGACACTTGATGTGGTAACCTACTAAAGTTCGCTATACAGTATTAGTTTTGTGACCGAGATTATTATAATATATAAGTTTTCAAAAAATTATACTTTATTTATTCTTTTTGCCAATTTTATATGTTTATTTCTCCCGATTATCAATAAGTCGATAGTTGACAAAAAAAAAAATCAATAAGCTGATAAATATAAAATTTCTACGAGCAAAATTAGAATATTGGTAGCGTTCCTTCTCAATATGTTATCGTATATATTAATATCACGAACTATTTGTCGGCAAATGTATACATATAGACATCAGGCATATATATTTGTGATGTGATACGATAGTACCAATAATTGCACATTTTCTATTATTTTAAGCACATCAAAGAAAAGGTGAAAAAACAAACAAATTAGCAATAAAGCGATGGGGCCGAGTTTTAGAATACAATAACTAAATATAAATTCAGACAAGTTATCTATGAAGAGGTAGACATAATAAAGAAATATATGAGAAAACATAAGAGGAACAAATTATTTTAATGAAAGTTGAAAAAAAAAAAAAACATCTTGAACACGAAAAGTAACAATAAAGATTAATAACAAATTGTATACTTTTATTTGCCTGCTTGGGAGGTCTGCGAAATAATAACACTCGGTAATATCATTCAATATTACTAAATACACAAAATTACTTTCTGAGTTTAGTAGGAATCTGAATAATATAACTATATATATGAAAATTTAGAAAAGAAGACCGAGTTAAAGCATTTGGTCAACGTTGTTAGAGATTATAAGTCGAACCGATTAACTTCTTGGTTGTACTTCAACCGGATGCGCTCGTATCAAAGCTATTAAATTATTTGTTACAGTATATTTCAACAGATTTTAGATAACGACAAATTTAAGGAAAACGATATCCACAAGACTAGTTTTTACAAATAAGAAGATTTAGCATAAATAACATTTAAATTAAGTTTCGTATTTGAATAAAATAATCAATAAGTATATGTTAATTTCTTATTTATGTAATAAAATAAGCAATGTGTTTCACCCACATTAAGAGTACGTGCAGCAGCGCTAGTACAAATGTTCTATTTGTCCATCCAAATAGATAGTTATATGCGGTTAAACTAAAATAATGTTTCAAGAGTCTATGCTGATAGGCGATTATCTAGCCATATCTTTCAGTGAAATTTGTTATGGATCTTGACAGAGAATAAACCACAACAACCAAAACTATACTTTTGTAGTATTGAGTTAAATGTTGACCTAACGAGTTCACAGGCTAAACTTCACTGAAATGTTTGACAATTGATAAAAAACGAAAATATAGTTTTGACAGAAGTAGAAGACTCATAGCGACATAGTTGTTTCTTTAAGATAAACAGCAAAATAAAACGTAAAGACTCCACCTCTTCACAGAGTTGTTTGTTTCCTTGTTGATACCTTTTGTTTGTATCCTTGGTACCATTTTTTATTTATCGAGCAAATTAAATCTATCAACTTTCAAAATAAGATACCTTAGAGACAAATTAAAGAGTCATTTACCCCAAAAAAAATCATTTTTAACAGAAGTAAAAAATCTCGTTGCTTAATAAGTATCTAAAATAAAAATGATTTCACCAAAAAATATTCCCGGTTATTATTTTTTAAAATGTAAACAAAGCGAAGATGTGTCCCTAAACGGAAACTCAAATGTAATTATGTATAATTGGTCGAATCATAAAGGGTAGTTTTCTTTACGTGTACATGAATTTTAGTTTAAACGATATGATTAATCTAAACACGTGTTGCATGACACAATGTAACTTTTTGACTCATTTGTTTTACTGTTTATTTATAGTAAAGGTATCATCATAACTACGAGATAGTGCGCAATGAGTAGCTTTTCAAAATAATTAAATTACCTCTATCTACGCTGGCAAATTTTTTTATGGTACTTGGTTATTCTACTTCTGACAACTGAAAAGCGCACATTGACGACGTGATCTCAAAGTAAGAATGTGTTTTTTTTTGGTCGAGAATGTGATTTTTCTATAACCCTCCGAAGAATAACCTTAAAAACCAAGACGAATTCATAGTGAATAATACTTTAAACAAGCTATGAATAATTTTAAATAAAATATGTAACTAACTATATATATAGTATATTTATGTACATGAATTTGTTTACTTTTTCAATTAACTAATTAAAAAACAACTTAACGATAGAGTTAAAACTACATTTGTCTGTATAGAAAAGACAATTTCATTTCTTCTATAAAAAACAATACTCGTTGAAAGGAAAAAAAATTACTCTCTCTATTTCATTTTAAATATTAGATTTTTGTACAAGTATCAAGAAAATATTTAATTTATATAATTTCTAAATAAGAATATCGATAAATATACACTTAATTATATTGTAGTCAGTAGATAAAGAAACTAGAGAAAAATCAAATATCATATAAGTTAAAATTTTGCATTTAAATTCAAAAATAATAATAATTATTTGGTAACAAAAAAATATTCTATAACAATATTTAAAATGACAGACGAGAGTAGTTTTTTTTTCTTAGCAGGTGTCGAAAGCTAATTCTATTGTCGGTCCATAAATAGATATTAATTTAAGCTTTTGTAAAAATCATGCTCTAACTTCTAAGCATCTTAATTGATGTATAAATGTACTACGATACTCCATATATAGCATCCCGCCAAAAATACAAATATAGCATTTTAAGAAGACACAAAATAGTTTGGCACGTATTTACTGAAATAATAGCATAAGTAAAATGTTTCACTACTAGTCATACTCATTATATTTCACAAATATCTAATAGTCTACAAGAAATGTAGAAAAAACACCAACATGCACTGTCTGCTAATACGATTGTTGTACTATTTGTGGTGGTAATAAATTTGAAAAGTCACATTCTATACAACTTTTTCTTTGTTCACTCACAATCTATACAACTAAAACCAAATTTATGGGAAAGAAACAGACTTTATAATTAGAAAATAAAAAAGGAAAAATATCAGACAGCTGTGGAATTGCTTTGTTGTACTTTAGACAACCAAACAAAAAAAGTCCAACTGGTCCGAACTAAGGAACACCTCTCTCAGATTTCGGGCAGTGTTTTGAGATTTTAACGGGCAGCGGTCACCTAAAGCTCTTTGCGTTTAATACAGCTCATCACCAGTTATATCTCTGTGAGTGTAGTTCTTGAATCACACTCGCGACAGTATTGGTTCGTTAGAACGATTATGTAAGCGTACGTCGCCTGACCGCATTCGGACAATATCTTTTCCGACTATAGATACATAACCAAACTAGATAGATTGTTTCGGGCTTTCGGGTAAGAAGTTTTGACTTCTTTTGTTCTTAAAAGTGTAATATTTTGGTGATGAGCTGTAATAACATTTTAAATAATTATTTTTGTTATTAATTTTTGTGAAGTTGAATCTGTCTATTTGTAAGAAAAATTATATTACGAGGCGGCGGATAAGAGATTAAATAGATAAACAATGTGAAATAACACATGCAAAAGATTAGTCTTATTAATATGTCATTGCCATGTTCCTCACAAATACCCCCATGTTTTCCAGCTATGTGATTGATTCTCTTTCATAAGTTTTTAGAACATTTCGTAACGTAATATCAGAACTTCATGTTTCCTTGTCTTTTTCAACGTGAGAATAATTGGAAGAAGAATAGAATCATGATTTCCGATTTTGGAGACTAAAACAAAAGCAAGGCAGAATAGTTTTTACTGTTTTTTTAGCAACAACGACCTTTTGCTTGATTCCATGTTCAACCCGATGGGACATCAGATAGAAGTTACATTTGACTAGTTTTAAAGATTCAGCTAATTAAACAACAAAGTGGCTGTAGTTTAGTGGTGAGAATTCCACGTTGTGGCCGTGGAGACCTGGGCTCGAATCCCAGCAGCCACACTTTTTAAAATCCAAATTTTCTTTATTTTACGTAAATGGGCTTTCGTCAAATCAATACATCCTTTTTAAACGACCTTCCCTTTTTTACACTAGGCCTTTATATTATTTTCAAGCCTGAAAAACATTTTTGGTTGTATGATTCACTTGTATACTAACACTCCTTGGTTGTTCAAAAATAAAAAAACTAACACTCCTTGTTAATGGGCTTAATAAAGCCCTAATAGTGTAGCCGTGTAGGGTTCAACATATCTGCACTTTGCCACCAAATTGCGTAGAAAATTGCATGATACACTTATAAACGAACACTCCTTGCTAATTTACACAAACTTGTAACGCAACCGTAATCAATTTACATAACTGATCGTAACGGATATGCATAAAGACACAGTGGTGCATCAATAGTTTAGTACTAATTAATTAACCACGATCTATTGTGATAGTTAATAACATAATTAAACAAATGAAAACTTCTCATCTAACACTCCTTGGTTGTTCAAAAATAAAAAAAACTAACACTCCTTGTTAATGGGCTTAATAAAGCCCTAATAGTGTAGCCGTGTAGGGTTCAACATATCTGCACTTTGCCACCAAATTGCGTAGAAAATTGCATGATACACTTATAAACGAACACTCCTTGCTAATTTACACAAACTTGTAACGCAACCGTAATCAATTTACATAATTGATCGTAACGGATATGCATAAAGACACAGTGGTGCATCAATAGTTTAGTACTAATTAATTAACCACGATCTATTGTGATAGTTAATAACATAATTAAACAAATGAAAACTTCTCATCTCCCTCATTTTTCTTTCCACTATATAATCGTCACATAATCGCTTGCACACACATACAAACAAAAAAAACAAAAGCAATGGCCACTAACGCTACTTCAAAGTTTTCTCTCCTCACATCTCTAACACTTGCATATCTCATATCGACCGTTCACTTCACCACCGTCGTCGAGGCAAGGAACATGCAGACCATGACGGTGGCTGCTGATCATTCAGGTGACGGAAACCTAGTGGATTGTTGGAACGCGGCGTTGGAGCTCAAGTCTTGCACTGATGAGATCGTCAAGTTCTTCATGAGCCGTAACGGTACGGCTGAACCGGGTGTAACCGGTGGAATTGACAAAGATTGTTGTGGAGCTATTGAGCTGATTGGGAAAGAGTGTTGGTCCGTTATGTTTACTTCTCTAGGGCTTACGAATATGGAAGGGAATATGGTTAGCGAGTATTGTGATTTTCAGGCGGAGAAGCTGGTGTTGTCTCCGTCACCGTCACCGTCTCCGGCGCCGGAAGCTCTGGCTTTGTCTCCGGTTGAAATTACGTACCCTGGACTTGGTTAATTAAAATATATGGTTTTTTTTTCTTTTTCTTATGTTTAAAGTTAATTAAAGATTGTTCAATAAAGATTACCTTTTCGGTGTTTTTAACATTAGATGTTCAAAACCAAAAACAAAGTTTGAAATAATGGAACTATGTTTGTATTCTTCTGTATGCCAAACATGCATAACGTTTTTTATTTTGAGTAAATAAACGAATTAAATGATTTTTTAGCAAAAAGAAAAAAAGGAATTAGAAGGTTTATTGAAACTCAACAGTCAACGCGAAGGATTGAGAACGTATGACACGTTTGATTTCTCAATGCAACGACTAAAAAGTGGTTGAGGGTTTGCGTTTAGAGCGACAACGTTTCACTTCCACCATTACAAACCATACTTTGGCCCATTTCTACTGGTTTTTACATAGAACTAAACACTACATTCCATGCTTTTTTCAAGAAATGAGTTTAACAAGAAGACGTTTGATGTGTGATTGTAATGGCGAAAATGAGTTGAACAAAGAGGATTTTAGCTTCTTAGGAGTTGGGGAAAAGAACAACGAGAGACAAAGCCACATTAAACCCCTTACCCACTTGTGAAAGCCGAGGGTTCATCAACGCTTAACGCTTATACACAAAATGATTATTAACTGTTATGTAGATTAGCAAGAAAAAAAGTTTAGAATAGTGTAATCATGCATACTCATAAATTAAATTAAATTATCGGTTTCAAATCATCTACTGTAACATATTTTTATAATTTGTAATATAATAATAAACCAGTTTAAAAAAATAATAATTTTGCTCACTTGCAAACAGCATACAAACGACTCAATATGAGCCATAGCATGTAAGCCCAATAATGGTTGAACCAACGAGTTTTTTTCATGACCTTGTGTCGGATTCATTTATCTATATAACAGGTTTGTGTCAAACGAACTGGCCTATAAAAGACACGTGATATTTCTGCACTATCGATCAGTACTTTGTTTTTTTTTTTTTTTGGACTAAAGTCAGAACTTTCTTGTTGTAACTTGGAAGCCGGTGCCTATATGCAACGTTTAAAATTTGTGAAGCTAATTTTCTCTCTTTCCTTGACGACTACGATGGCTCTTTTCTTGACCAGACCATGATATGTTTTGCTTTCTCTTCTTTAGCTGTCCTTTTTTCTTTCTTTTTTAGACGGTAGGTTCACTTTAAATTTTGAGGAAGAAAATGATTGGAGATGCGTATATTCCTTGAATGCTTCTTTCTCATAATTTAGCATGAAATCATAGGGTTAATTGCTATCAGTATACAGTACTCAGTATGACATGTTTTTTTTTTCTCGATTCTCGACGGTGACACTAAGCGGAGCGAGGTTTTGTTTCCCAGGTTGTTCTAATTATAAGTTTTGTATCATACACTCAAAACCAATCAATCATTGATTGATTAGACACAAGTAGTTTTATAAAATGAAATAGTACATGTATTTCTGTTTGCAAAGAAGTTCTAAATAAACAAAAGAGTTTCAGGTTTATTGTGTTGGTTTCGACGATCTAAACAAAACACATGTTATACATGTATACCAAATTAATAAAATGTGATTTGAAAAAGGGACCTAAAAGCTAAATTTATAATAATGGCGATACTAGCTACTACATGGATTATGTTATTTTGCATGGCCAAAACTCGTGATAACGTAGACGTCCGCGGTTTACAATCAACATCTACTTTGTCACGTATACGTTTAAACCACATGCCTATGGTTATGGGTCATCAAACACTTTCATCTCATTGGTCCTTTTGTTTTTTTTTACTTTTATGGTTTCTTTTGTATTATTGAATTCTTTATCTTTATGCATTATAGTATTATTTACTTAATTCTGGATAACCCGAACGAACATCTTATTTTCCTGCGTCTTTGTTATGGATTATGATTGAGTCTATAAAATCACTAGTAAACACAGAAAAGCAACAGTTAATTCACAATACTTTAACTGATAAATTATATCTCAACTAGCCAAGCGAATCAGTTTATGTATCAACCAGACACGTTGGTCCAAAGTGTGTCTGGTCCAAAGTAGTGAAAAGGTTTTGCCTGAAACTATTGCTATCTTTGTTCGACCTGCACTAGCTACCTAGCTGTGCCTTTAATAATATAATTTAGCATGTTCAATGCGGGATTCTTAGGTTAGGGTTCTTAGTGGAATATAAGAATATGTCTCTTAACTTTTAACTAAAAAAATTAAAAACCGGTTTTTAAATATGATATTTAAGAACCGATTCTTATCTTTTAGTTAAAAATTAAGAGACAAATTTTTTTATTCCGTTAAGAACCCCAACCTAAAAGCCCTGCATTGAACATGTTCTGTTTCCCATGATGCAAAGTCTCGTGGGATTGGTTTCTGAATAATAGAAATCTATGGAATCCCAACAGCTATAAAAAAAATTATGTAAAAATCAGTTATGGATAATGTTTGGACTAGAGTGTGACATTAGATGTTATAATGGAAGCATTTTTTTTTACATGATTGCTTAACGATTGAACCATAATTTCTATAATAAGTAAAACCCAACAGAACCACGAACGTTGTTTTTACAATCAATGTCCCATGCATATATGACTTGATAGATTCTTTTCACACTTAATCATTTTACAATTTAGTTCATCAATCAATTTTATTTTCTACGAAACTAACTATGCGGTAATTAATGTAAGCCTAGTAGATGTGGCATGGTGATTACTGGACGGAATGAGCACACACACCTATAAGAAATTTCTTTAGTCAACATCAAAATAATTTTGGTTGGTATCGTGAGATTTTGACACAAAAGTAACTTTCTCTTCCTCCACTCTTAGCTACGTACTTTGAAATATCTATTTCATTATTTTCGAATATTACCGTCATAAAACATCAAGTTTGTGGGTGCTTGTGTATGTGCTTATATAAATACCCACTTAGCTCTTATTCTAACTCAGACAAGAACACATTATAAATAGTCAAATAGTAACCAATACGTATACATATTCTCCTCCAAAAACTCAAATCAAAACCAGAACCAAAATCATCAACCTATCGATTGATGGACATGGAGACGAAGAAACCCTACATGGTGGTGACTGTGATACAACTTATATACGCAATCATGTTTTTGATCTCTAAAGCTGTCTTCAATGGTGGAATGAACACTTTCGTCTTCGTTTTCTATCGCCAAGCGTTTGCTACCATCTTCTTGGCTCCTCTCGCTTTCTTCTTCGAACGGTACTCCATATCTGTCTATATTTCTCAATATTAATTAATATATATATTTTAGACAGATGAGTGTGTACAATATCCTTAAAATATATATATTTATGTAAAGTATGCTCTTCATTTTTTCTTTAGGAAAAGTGCTCCACCTCTTTCATTTGTGACCTTCATCAAGATCTTCATGCTCTCCTTATTTGGGTAAGTACGTTTAAGGACTCATTTTCTTTGTTTGTTTGCGTTTATAAGTTAAAATGATATGTCTATTTTAACTAAAAAAATAAAATTGTTGTTTTCATTAAGCATCATTTTTAGATAGTTGATAAAGAAAGTATTGTGTTTTCTTTTGGACAATACACTCTATACAAATTAAATTTGTTTTATCACAATATTTTTATACATTACTTGTACTAAAAAATGCGAATTACCTTTTTGTACAACTTGCGTTTGTTAACCACTATCTTCTAATTATCAGTTAAACTTTATCTATATTGGGATTTCAGTGTGACATTGAGTTTGGACTTGAATGGAATCGCATTATCATACACGTCAGCGACTTTGGCCTCAGCCACAACAGCTTCCCTTCCGGCCATCACATTCTTCTTGGCTCTCTTTCTTGGGTATATATTAATTGCAATACATTCTTCTTGATTCTCTTTTGGCTGGTGATCATGACTCATTTTCTTCTGAGTAGCTATATAATGTTCTTTGTAGTTTTACCCACAGAAATCTACGAAATTAACTACGTTTTTTAACAAAAAATTGTTATTATTTTGTGGCTTTTTTTTTACTTCAAAACTACAGTTTTTTGTAACTAATTTGTGGCTAAATACCGGTTTTCTTGTAGTGATTCCTACATAGTGTTTATTAATATATTTATTTACCGTGTCTATAACTGAAGAATGGAGACGCTTAAGGTTAAGAGCATACAAGGAACAGCCAAACTTGTGGGAATAACTGTTTGCATGGGAGGGGTAATTACATTAGCCCTTTACAAAGGTCCAGTACTGAAATTACCTGTATGCTCTCACCTCTATCATCACCAGAATATTCCTGGCCACGTCTCCGGCCATTCCACCTCTTGGCTGAAAGGATGTGTTCTCATGATCGGCTCCAACATTTTATGGGGTCTCTGGCTCGTTTTGCAGGTATCAAATCAAACTGCTCCATATACACCACCATATTTTTAGACTTTTAGTAATTAATTAGTACAAAATTTAGTAATACATGACAAGCATATACTAAGTAGCAAGCTTTTGTGAATGTATATTAAAATATTGAAAGTTGGTTGGATTAATTATTTGTTTTATCTACTGTGCTGATTGAATAATTGTCATGATACTTTTTTCTGCTATTTTAACTTTATGTTTTCGCTATATAAAATTTGAACAGGGTCGTGTGATAAAGTTTTACCCCTCGAAGCTGTACTTCACAACTCTTCATTGTCTATTGAGTTCAATCCAATCCTTTGTTATTGCTATTGCATTCGAGAGAGATATCTCAGCATGGAAGCTTGGTTGGAACCTACGACTCGTTGCAGTCATTTACTGTGTAATTAGTTGACTCTATTCCATTTGACAATGATATTACATTCCATTATATGAATCATATAATTATTCACTAATAATAATTTATATAAATGACGTATGTGCAGGGATTCATTGTAACAGGGGTAGCATATTATTTACAATCATGGGTTATAGAGAAGAGGGGACCTGTTTTCTTATCGATGTTCACACCTATGTCTCTCGTCTTCACTCTCCTTTCTTCATCGATTCTACTTTGCGAGATCATCAGACTTGGAAGGTTCTACAAATTTACTCGAATATTATTGTTATTTCTTCAAATATATAATTTTTATTCAATACATTAATTTATAAAATCTATGTGTTTTTGTAGTATTCTAGGTGGATTATTATTGATTATAGGACTCTACTGTGTGCTGTGGGGGAAAAGTAGAGAGCAGAAGAACCGTAGTGATGAGAAGACTGATCCACATAAAGAAACCAATGTTGCTTGCAATGAAGTGAAGGTTGTCATTAGTTAAATGAAATGTCTTAATTTGTATTATACAAGAGGCTTATTATATGTGTCACACCATTCACATAATAGAGCCCATATAAGTTTGCTTTATTTTTCTTGGAATGGTTTTTAACTTTCTATAGAATTTGTAAGCAAAAAAGAGAACAAAATAAAAAATATGTATAAAGCTTTTTGTATGAAATGAAAAGTTTCTGACAGCTTGCAAATTGTCCTTATATATAGCACTGATTATAATAACAGTAATATGGAATGTCTAATGGATTGCTCGACTAGATATACATCCTAACTTTACTAAATATGCAGATAAAAGGTTCCACCATCAAATTATTAAAAAACATCAAAAGCAATAAGAACTAGTGGTTTTAAAAGTTGTAGTTTTAGTTGCTTTCTCGTTACTTCTTACATCTTCCAAGTATTTCATATTACTTGCATTTGTCTTTTCGTAAACATATTGTCACCCTTAATTTGTATCACTAATATCTCAACAAAATTTTGTCGATATCCGAAAATCAAAGAACATGTTCTCAAATTTTTTTCTGTTGAGTTATATAGTGTTTATGTGTTGAATCAAGCCCAAAAATTATAGTGATATTATCTACCATTTGTAAGAAATTTAAACTATATAATAAATAGAGAAGACTGTGTTGAATAATTGTCTAGAACAGAAAATAAAACTAGAGTCTAGGAGAATTTCTTAGGGAAATAGAAAAGTCGTTGAGAAATGGCAGGATCCAACAGGAGAAATCAGCATGGTCTTGCATGAAATGGTAAAGCTCCTGTACTAGGCAGATACAAGCTTTCGACAAGAGATGCAGCCCAAGGACAAGGCCTCATCATTAAATACAGCCGAGTGAGAATCAAACCAAATCAAAATCATTAATTAAATACCAAAATAAAAAGAAGTGATTTCAAAGTTTACAAATTGAAATTGCCTAAAAGAATATGCTAAATTTGTGTTGTAGACGTTGCTTTTTCCAAACCATGACTTGGTTTAAAAAATTGTATAACTTAGCTACTTCTAATTGGTAATCTCTCTGCCTCAGTAACTCATTTGCTATCTAAACCAGATAGTGTAGACTCCTTAGCTCTCTTCTCAATAGAAAAACCTTTTTCTTCTTCTTTTTTAGACATTGCAATCTCTTTATCTTCTCTCACTTTAATGTCATCAAGAATCTGAGCTTCAGCTTTATCAATCTTCTCTTGAGCATTTAGAACCTTCCTTTCTTCTACAATATTACCTTTAGATGCTTCCTGATCAGTCTTCACCTCTGATTCAACCTTAACATTCGATGTTCCAGGAGTCTTGACTTTAATCTCTAAATCTTTAGAAGATTTAACCTCTGAAACCTTTAGAAGTTCTGACTCGGCAGCTTTAACTTCATCAGTCTTGAGAACATTCTTATCTTCCAGGACCTTAGGAACATTTGACTCTTTTGTAACCTTAATGTCAGATAATTCAGGAGGAGCATGAACCTCAGAAACTTTTGGAACATTCTTATCCTTGACCTTAGGAACATCTGACTCTTTTGTAACCTTAATGTCAGACAATTCAGGACGAGTAGGAACCTCAGAAACCTCTTGAACATTCTTATCTTTCAATACCTTAGGAACATCTGACTCTTTTGTAACCTTCACTTCAGACAATTCAGGGGCAGGAACCTTAGAAACTTGTGGAAGTTTCAACTCTTCTTTAACCTTAACAACTTCTGGTTTTTTGTTAGCTTCCAGTTCCTCTGGAAACTTAACCTCCCAATTCTCTGAGAAATGACCTTCTTGTTCTTCAGCTTCCTTGGCTTTAGGCGTTTCAGGAGTCTTAACCTCGGAATCTTTTGAAATCTTGACTTCAAGGTCATTTCGAGTTTGAACTTCAAAGGTTTCAGGAGTTCTTACATTAGTAGCCATCAAAGGAGGAGCATCATCAAGCTTTGAAACCTCTGAAGAAGCACCAGTTTTGTCATTGATCTCAAGTTTTGTGGGAGTAGTATCGGTTAGCTCTTTTCCTTTTACCTTGTCCTGCATTAGAAAAAAAAAAAATCCTCCATATACATTATCATTTCCCTTACGTAATAATTATTTTGAAGGACTCTTTGAAACTTATTAGAAGGCAAGAAAAGCTTTTCTCCTTTTATCTGTCCTTCATAATATATTTAACAGTTACTACTCCTGCTGTTTCAATAAGAGGTATGTTTTAGTATTTTTTTCAAAAATTATGAATTTTAAATTACCAATGTGTTATTTTTTTGTATTATACTATTCTCCATATTTTTTAACCAACAGAATTTTAATAAATGTTTTGAAATTTGTAATTTAACATTAAATAATACATAGAAAATGTGAAATATGGATTTTTTAGTAACAAGATTTTTCTCTAAAACATGTTTTATATTGAAACAGAGGGAGTAATAAACATGGCTATATACTTATATTCTTGGAAATTAAAAAAATGTAGTATTTCCAAGAATTAATAAAGTCTCTTGAAAATTCTAAAAAATAAAAAAGTATCCTGTAAAAATATTTATTTATAAAACAGCCATGTTCTGATTGTATAACCCACCTATATATATTACAAACATTTAAATGATTTACGTCGTTAAATATAGAGAAAGTTACCTCGTGAAACAAGGGACTGAGAGATTGGCGTTTGTTGTGTTCTACCTTCACATCATCTTCAGCCAAAATCTCTTTTCCTTTCTCGCTCCGTCTTGCCGCAGCTGCTTCTACACCCGCCGTGTTAGGAGCATTGTTTTGGCTCTTTTCCGCCGGAGCCGTCGCCTCTCGCTCAACCGGAACCATATCCTCCTCGGAATCTTTAAGAACCTTTGGCTTGGTTGCACAGTTTCCCATTTCGCCAAACGCTGAGACTTTTGTTTTTGTTTCTTGGCTTAGGTAATGATACAAAAAAAAAAATCTTTTTATTATGTTCCGAGAGATTAGAGAGAGATGGAGGTAAGGAGGGATGGTCAAAGAAGATTTATGTCCGATAAATTCTCTGCGGCTAGAGATAGACGAAGATTTGATTGAATATAAGTTTCCTTACATAATTATAACGAATCAAATTATTAGTAAAGAGTATAATATATTTGGATGCATATTCAATGTTTTTGATACTGAATCAAGCAGGGGATATTACGTAACATGGTAAATAAATAATATGTGTGATTTTAGTTTCCATATTTACTGATTCATATCATTTTATATTTTTACACATCTTCATTGTCCTTTTTTGCATGGAACTACAGTTACGTAGTTTAAATTGGAAGATGGGTGGAAATTAAATGGATCTCGGCCCATTATTTGTTTGGTTTGTGATGGGCCCATCAAATAGCGAATATCATGAGAAGAGAATAAATTCGACTCTCACACCAAACACATAAAGGTTTAGCAAAATTACTTAACCTTAGCATAACATTTACGCAAGAGGGAAGATGGGTGTGACCAAGGAGCAAGTCGAAGCTTCTTTAACTTCCAAACTCAATCCTGTTCATCTGGTAAGTCTATCACATAACTTGCTATTTGTTGTTTATGGTTACTGTATATTATACAGCTTTGAATGATCACACATGCATCCTATGTAAAATTAGATATATTTTAACTAGTGATCTCTTGATGAAAACCGAAACTTTTATCATACTCACTGGCTTGGTTTATCTTTTGTGTATACCAGGAAGTCATTGACACATCAGGAGGGTAAAGTTCATAAACTAAAACCATCAATTTTTCTTTCTGAAATTACAATTTCTTTTCCAGTTTTCTCAATCTTATTAAACTTTATCTTGTTTCTACTTCGTAGTTGTGGGGCGAGTTTTGCTGTTGAGATAGTCTCGGAACAGTTTGAAGGGAAGAGATTGCTGGAGAGGCACCGCATGGTGAACGCAGCTCTTGAAGAAGAGATGAAAGAGATACATGCTCTCTCAATAAAGAAAGCTCACACTCCACAGCAATGGAACCCAACTCCACAAGACTCTGCTACAACTACTCCAACCACAGATGCTTGAACACAAAAGGAACCACAAACTTACCTTTTTGTTTTTATACTACTAAGTTAAAAAGCTGCTTGACTTTGACCTTGTTACAAGGTAACTATAAAAGCATCTAATGCAGAATAAGTTATGAATTCGAATACATTACTGGTTACCACCAAACAAAATGAAATATCATTACTTCACAGTCTTCACTTGCTTCTTAGACTTACGTGATCTATCTGAAGAGGAGGGCTCTGAATGCTTTCTTTTTGAAGACATGGGAGTCTCGGTTAAGGTAGAGAACAAGCTCTTGTCTCTGCTGCTGCGTGTGGAAACTGAGTGTCGAAGAGCAGACTGTACACTTTTACGACGGCTACTAAGAGCCGGGTTAGAGTTTTTAACAGAGGAACTCGCCACTGCTCCACCTACAAGCTTCTGCTGAGTTTTGACCTTCATTGTCTCAAGCAGCTCTTTTGGTTCAGGGAAACGAACTAATGAAACTCGCCGCGAAATCTCCCCAACTGCCACACAGAAAAAAACACATAAGAATCAATGAAGAAATGAGCAAGGCTAACTAAACATGATTAAGACATAAAAACCAGACACAAATCTTATCAAGCAATATGCAAAGCTGTAGTAACTGAACACAATTAAGAGACAGAAACCAGACACGACTCCTTATCAAGCAATGAGCAAGGCTGTAGTAACTGAACATGATTAAGAACTAGACCAGATACAACTCTTATGAAGCAATGGGCAAAGCTGTGTAACTCAACACAGTTAAGACATAGAGACCAGACAAAACTCTTGAAGTAATGGACAAAGCTGTGTGACTGAACATAATTAAGACACAGAAACCAGACACAACTCTTATCCAGCAATGAGCACGGCTGTAGTAACTGAAGATGATTAAGACATAGAAACCAGACACAACTCTTATGAAGCAATGGGCAAAGCTGTGTAACTGAACACAATTAAGACACAGAAACCAGACACAACTCTTATCAAACAATGAGCAAGGCTGTGTAACTGAACACGGTTAAGACATAGAGACCAAACACAACTCTTGTGAAGCAATGAGCAAGGCTGTGTAACTGAACACAATTAAGACATAGAAACCAGACATAACTTTTATCAAGCAATGAATAAGAATAAGAACTAGACCAGACACAACACCTCTTATCAAGAATGGGCAAGGCTATAGTAACTTAACACAATTAAGACATAGAGACCAGACACAACTCTTCTAAAGCAATGAGCAAGGCTGTAGTAACTGAACAAAACAATTAAGACATAGAAACCAGACACAACTCTTCTGTAAGCAATGTCTAAAAATTACCTATTTTGGATTCTTGTTGAGAAGGTAAGATCACAGTTGCATCAGCATCTTGAGAAGCAAAGCTAACAAGCTCAATCTCTTTACCTAATCAGAAAAAAAAAATCAAGAAGATGGTTTAAAAACCAAAGACAAATGACCAAAAACTATGATTAACCCTTTACCAGATAAATCCTCAAAACCTCCAAAGACTCCATCTTTATCTAACTTAACCTTAAGCTCCTTCCCTTCAATATCTGGAAACTGAAAAATAAATAACATTATCAATTGCTTAACACTATAGACTTTATTAGTGAGCATAATTCATTAACGTACATGACTTAAAGGGCACTGCATAAGCCAAAGCTCCTTTGAATCAGTGACATCGAAGTCAACGAGAGATTGTAAGTTATTGACTTCGAAATCTTCTGAAGGTTTGTAACAATCCATTCTCACCAGCTTCTTCTCTCAACAGAGAAATAATAAAACGACGAAGCTGAAGCTGACTTTAAAACCCTTCTCAGATCAAATAAACGACGTCGTTATTTAAGTCAACTGATTCGGAAGAATAAATACGGTTATTTGACTAAACCGGAAAAAATCTATCGAGTGGTACGTGGAGCATTTGGGCCTTAAACCAACCTTTAAATGATAATGAATGAAGAAGCCCAATAATGGCAGCAACCTACCTTACACTAAAGGCTAAACTTTTTTTTTTTTTAAACACTGGATAATTATGCATTACAAATTATGAGAAATATTATATAGACGATATTACAGACGACAATTCTACGTGCCTTATGCGGATTCACGTCTGACTGCATCACCTTGAGCCGCCCTATGAGATCCATTCCTGACGGTACGCCTTGCGCCGTGCTGAAGATCTCTTGTAAGTCTTTTCTCCAGTCTGCATAATTCACCATAATAATATAGATGCCATAATAATATCACAAAAAGATGTAAGCAAAAATAATATTAACCTTTAAAACCGCGGATCAAAATATAATCGATCTTTAAAGTTTGAGCTCATTTTACTAATCTAAAAAGATAAATTTTAACATCTTCTTATTATGTTCAACTTTTTTTTTAAACATTTCTAATCTAAATTAAAAGCAATTTCAAGGCAACCAACAAGCTCTCCACCTCTTATATAGTGATCAAGAGATTGAGCTCAATTGCTTTAGCATCTTGTTCTCCACAGTTTTAATCACTCGAATAATCTGAAAAATGACTAACCAAGTGAAATAATCTAGCAACCTCCTCCAAAAAATAGTTTTAGAGAACTATAGACATAGTAGAAATGAGATATTTGATATATATGTGAAATACGAGATTACCATTGGTTGAATTATCTTACAATTAAGGTGTGAAAACACTCTAATTTTTTGTTTAATTTAGTGTCTAAAATATAAAATTATTATTTTGTTAAAATTATGAATATATAAAAGTATAATTCCTTTAATTTTAATTGAAATAAAGGAAATATACAAAAATATAGGATTTCTTACAATCTTTTACTTTATTAAGTATTCTTGAAAGCATAAAGAATTACAGTAGTATAACGTGTTTGCAGAAGAATTTCATTAGGATTTCTTATAACGTGTTTGCATAAGAATTTCATTAGGATTTCAGTAGTATAACGTACTTCATTAGGATTTCTTACAGTCACACTAGTTTGTACAAGAATTTCACAATTATCAGTTATTAGTCGTTTCAAAATTTTTATTTATTTTAATTATTTTTATTTTGGTGATGCATTCACATTTAAAGATGCTGATTCGTTTAAAAAACATATAACAAGTTTCGCGTCTTGATTTTTAATAATCAAATATGATACGGTCTATGCAAAAGTCATTAAACCAGTGTGGATTTTATAACTTTTCAAATTAAATATGGATCTAATAAAATAACATGTCGCGGTGATTTATCATAAACTTATCAGTTTATTGATTTTAGTTGACTCTTTTATTCAACACATTATCCTAATTTAATAAGAAAAATCTAAAAATCATAAAGGTCATCATTTCTTAGAAAGAAAATATTTATACATACATTTCAACATATATAAATATAGACCATCTTACATTATTTATCTTTTTCATTTAAATTAGAGTAAAATTAATAGAATAAAAGTGTTTACTCTATTTTCCGATCACTGAAAAGAGAAGAAAAAATAGTTACTCCATTTTCATTCTAATTTTCTATAAATTAATTATTGTATACATGTTTATTTTACTCCCATTTTTCCTTTCCTATTTTTTTTATTCTATTTGTTTTCCATATAATTAGTCTAAAGTGTTTTCAATCTAAAGTGTTTTCAATCATACACAACATTGAAAATATTTCACTTAACCAAACAAGTCAACCGAATCGGTTTACTTTATTCCTTTGAAAATGTTGAGCTGGCCCATAAGTAAACGTTGTAAATAATAATAAACAAATAAGCCCAATAATGACAGTATCCCCGCACGTAACGAAAATGACTCACAAGCGCTTTAGCTAAAATCCCATAAACCCTAATCCCCAAATCGAAATCTTCAAACGAAGAAAGAAGATGATCAGAAGAAGAATCTCATCGATCATTTCAACATCTCTCCTCAATTCATCGATTCAACACACCTCCAAACCCAGATTCCTCACCTCTTCGTCTTCGCCACTTCTCCAATGCCGCCGATCTCCGATCCCCACCTTAACGAGCAAAGCTTCGTCCTTTCAGGGGATCAGGGCGTATAGTTTGCTGAGCTTGAACGATCTGAGAGACAATGTGCCGAGGAAGCTGAAGACGAGGAAAGGAAGAGGGATTGGGTCTGGTAAAGGTAAAACCGCGGGGAGAGGTCACAAGGGGCAGAAGGCGAGAGGGACGATGAAGTTTGGGTTTGAAGGTGGGCAGACTCCGTTACGACGTCGTTTGCCTAAACGTGGGTTTAAGAACAAGTTTAAGCTTCATTTTCAGGTAATAAAAGTCGCGCCTTTCGCGGGAAGAGGTTTTTGGTTTATCGGAATTTAATGGTTTTGTTGCTTTAAGTGTGGTGGGTTTTTTAGATTAGGTTGAGTAAGAGAATCTAAATCAGAAAGGTTTGCTCTTTTGATTCTTTCTGAATCTGTTTGATACTGTTTTTTAGCTGCTTGTAGTGAAGTAGATGGTGGTTACTGTGTCTGAGGATTTCGAACTCTCTAGCTTCTCGAGAGCTCGTGTCTTTTGTCTTCTTGGGTTTGTTTTTATGGTTACAGCAGTGAGATGGATTCACTAGATTCACGAGAAATCTAGATCCATGGTGCTGTCTTTAGCTGCTTTTAGATGATACTGTGTCTGAGGATTTGAATTTTGTTGATGCAGTAACTAAAGATGTATGTGGTTGTTGTGTGATGCAGCCTGTTGGTCTTGGAAAGATAGCTAAACTTATAAACGCTGGGCAGATTGATTCTCATGAGTTGATCACTATGAAGACGCTCAAGGATGTGGGAGCCATAGGGAAGCAAATAGAAGACGGAGTAAGACTAATGGGTCGTGGTGCTGATGAGATCAAATGGCCACTTCATTTCGAGGTTAACCATTTGAATTTGTGCTCTATATAGTCTTGACACCAGTCTTTGGAATGTGCTAGTTTAATTGGAAATGGCTTGTTTTATTACAGGTTTCAAGAGTGACAGTTAGAGCCAAGGAGGTGGTGGAAGCAGCAGGAGGATCAGTGAGGAGAGTGTATTACAACAAATTGGGTTTAAGGGCGTTGCTTAAACCGGAATGGTTTGAGAAGAAAGGAAGGCTATTGCCAAAAGCAGCGAGACCACCACCTAAACAACAAGATAGGGTCGATAGCATTGGACGTCTTCCTGCTCCGAAGAAACCCATCCCGTTTTTTCAAGCTGAGGAAAACAAAGTTGAGTCTCCTGTTGAATCATGATTTTCTGTTAAGTTCTTAACGTTTGAAGTTTCGGTTTAAGTTGTTTGTGTTGTCCCTTAGCCATGTTTCGAGAAAATTTTGCAAAAAAATGGCGGATTTTTATTGAACGAAATAAAATGCCATTCCCTTTCATTTTCTCATTTTCTCATTTTCTGTGCTTGTCGTAAGTGTGTTAATTTTCCCTAACAAGACTGGCGTGTTTTAGAACTATAAAACTGCATGAGTATGGAAATATACAAAAATTAAACGATAAAGTCATGATTGACATTACAACGACATTATTGGTTACAATTAAACATAAATCCCAAAAAAAAGTCGATCATACATCTCAAAAGTCAAAACCAATCTGCATCGAACTTTATAGCAAAGTTGTATATATATATGTCTCGTCAAAGATGAAAGATTTAGTTCGTTTACAAACACACATCGAGTAGTCTTTGTCAACGTCATTTCCTAAATAATTGTATACTTTGATGGTTTTAAACTACATTTTCACTTGAGTTGGTCGTAATAACAAGAATAAGAGTATGTATATCAAGAAGACCACCCGCTTTTGTACTTTAATAGCATGCAACATTACAAATTCGAGCATTCAAAAAACAAAATTACAACTTCCAGTTACAGATTAATCATAGATTTATATATGTTTTGCCTCGTTGACAAGAACCAAACCAAAAATCCAATTTCTTGGCATCACATACCAAAAATATAAATAAAACCATTTACACAAGAATACCATATAAAAGAAAGGAAAATGAAGTCATGAGGACCTTTTAAAGCTTTTCACGGAGAAGATCGGTCACGACTAAGTAAACCGATATCATTGTGTTTTCTAGAGGGACCAGAACCTGGAACAGGGAAGTGACGTGGTAAGAACCCCAAGAACTGTTGAGATGAAGATGAAACAGCGTGGTTAACTTCTTTGTGTGGTTTCGAGTTGAAGACATTGTTCTTACTTGTTCTTGCTCCATAGCAGAAACCAAGAAGAAGTAGAAAAACAAAACTGGTTTTTGTAAAGAACGAGAACGTAGAGTGGGTTCTTGATCTGCGGTTTCGAGAAGACATTATTGTTGAAGAGAGGTTTCTTATGGAAGGTTTTTTGGTGAATTGGTTTTAATATTGTGAAAGGACTTTGTATTTTGTTTGTTGTTGATGGGACAAAAGGAAATTGGTGAAATGAATTTGTTGAAAGCAAGAAATATGGGCAGATAGAGATTGAGAGAGAGAATCTGACTAAGAGATTTTTCTATAATGTATTTAATTACTTCTGATATTTTCTATTTTATTTTCAAAATAGGGTTTTTGAATAAATCACGAACCAAGCAAGTAGTTGTAGACTTGTTGTCAGGTACATTTGGTCTACACGCCGAAGTTCTGTTTAGTGTTAGTTTTTTATAGACTGCACAATAATGTGTTTTTCTCTTATGAATAGTTGCTTAGGAAATGTTAAATCAGTAAGATTTGAGTTTGTATAACTTTGTAAAATATTGATAGATACTTGATCACTTCTTTCGTTATTTATATTAATAAGTTTGTTTTCTTCAAAGCAGTTCTTTAGTTCTGTGTAAGTGTCGACACATCATAATTGACAAACCAAAATCATAGAAACGAAACTAAATTCGTTGCAACAGATGTTTATGTTAAATGTAAGGTTTCGTCGCCTATGTCCAATGAAAAAGAAAGAACGGAGAGAGTGTGCAAAGAGAAAATAATAATACAAAGTGATATCGTAAGGTAGGCCTTTTGTATGTTATGTCAAGACTCAAAGCTTTATAAAGTTTAGATTTAATAGATTATCATAATTCTATTAAATGTATTAGATTTTTTTTGTTTGGCGGGTGAATGTGATAGGCCCCGGTCTAGATATAGTGACCGATTATAATCATGTCATAGCATAGCAACTATTCAAACTTTATTGCAAAATCCTCCTCAATCTAAGCTACTTGAAATGCATATCTTTTACTACATATTGTATAGACACACGTACGTAAACAGTGAATATATCAATCACCGTTCTTGCTCTTTCAGTCTTTTATGTAAATAATGCAGTAGAGCTAGTAACTTTATTTAATGCAACGTGTTCCGTAGACTTGCACGGTTAAGTTTTTTGTTTGGTACGCAAGCACGGTTAAGTTTACATTCAAACTTGTAAGATGATGAGACAATAAGAAATATGGGTAAATCCTTAAAATAGTGTTTTTTTATAAGTTTATCATAAATTAGCATCTAAAGAAAAGAAACTCCAAAATAGCATTCATTTTACATAAAAATAAAATAAATTACTCTAACTTCTTAACTCTAGTCTCACCAACTCCTAAATACTGAATCATAAACTCTAATGACTAAATTCTAAACTTAAATATTATATAAAAAGTTTTTTAAAATTTAATTGAGTTATTTTACGAGTTTTTCTTTTTATGTGCTATTTTTTTTTTTGGAAAATGTTATTTTACTGATATTTGAGGGTGTTTCTCAAGAAATGTTAATGGGATAATTAGAACTTACAGTGAATTGTAAAACTCTCTTACTTTGTTTCTTAAAAGCCTTTCCAAAAACTTATTTCAGTGATTTGATATGGAACATGGTGGTAAATACTGGTGAAAGTGATAGTAAAATGATCAGACTATGCTATCGATGAGAAGGTAGAAGACCAAAAGGTAAAGTAAAATAGAAGAGTCGTAGTAATGTCAGTAACAACTAACAACAGTTGAAATCTAGAGTTGTTCCAAGTCCAATACCTTTCTTTACTATTTTAAACACTCATGACTACGTCTTATACTAGCTACGCCTATCACAAATCTAGCTATCAAACTTGTCCATTATTTCACGCCAAACCCACGAAAACTGACTGACAATTCTTGCTAATCCCTAGATTGGTTGTTCAGGTTTCTCGTGAAGTATAGTAACTGACACTAGTTCCTATAATGTACTGTCACGTATACAGTATTTCAGCTAAATACTGATGGTATTTGGGGGGGTTTGCTTTGTCAGCAAAATTCTTTTTGGTCTGCTTGAGCTGCAACTATTTGAAGAAATTAACGTTACGTACTTGACTACTAACTACTACGCGTATATTGTACGGACTGGTTGAGGTAAATATGGGCGAGAAGCATGACTCATGAGTCGAATCACGAGTCACGCCTCTTAAAATTGTGAGTCTACCTAACATTGTGCCAGTACAAGATACAATCAAATATGTAGTTGAGATTGCTTTCTTTGAATTTGAGTAAAACAGTTTGGTTCATAAGTTGACAGATATATTGAAGTGACAAGTTAAATACTCATGCATACATTCGTATGTGGAAGGGGGGAGAGACACGGACAATTTGGTGAACTAACTTGTTCGTTAGCTACCTTTTTGATTTTCAGATGTATTAATGCCAAGTCTTAATTTCCATAAACCAGTTGCAACTTATACAGTTCTTTTTTTTTTTTTTACATTTATATTTCATCTACATGCACATTCATTGACATGTCCATTAAGCTCCCACCAACAAGTAAATTTCCTTTGTTTTCTTCGCCACGTAATAATAGTATGTCATAATATAACACAATAGTAAATGTTCTTGGTTTGAATATCTTGGTTTAGCATTGACCATTGTAGTAGTAGAAAACTGATCGCACACGTGCTATGATCGTCTAGGAAAACTTAACATGTCTCAAATCTAACCAAATGATGGTAACCTAGTGATATCTTTTTGGGATTTAATGTGTACTTATTTCAATTTTGGATTTGATTTTTCTTGAAAATTAAATTATCACTATATAACGAGTTTGGATTTGGACTTCAGATCTAGTGGTTTACATGGTGGATCATAACATATGGTCAGTTTATCCTTAACATTAGTAATAAGATATTTCAAACTCGAATCATGCAGTGTAGTAGTCAGTCAACTCTATAGTATTAAGTGTTCTTTTGAGACCGACTGGATCAGCCGGATCAGCCGATAAGATTTATAAGAAAAAAAAAAATGTCAAATCTAATCTTAAGGACAACAAAAAATAACCGGTTAAGAAAATGGGCCACACAGTCTGCTAATTATCATAATGGGCTAAAAATCCGAAAGCCCGGCCCACTAACAAGTTAATTGGTCAACAACATACGAGCTGCTGGGTTTTATCGTCGTAGGGTTCTTCTTCTTCTCCTACTACTTCCCCTCCCAGTCCCATTTTCCGATCGAATCGCCGTCGCAGAAATGACGAAGCTCAGGAAACTCGGCCGGCACACAGGTCACCGTATGTCTATGCTCAGGTTCCTTCCTCTTCTTCTTCCTATTCTCTTCATAGTATAAACATCTCAACACCGATCCTCTTTGTCTCTTAGCACATTTCTTACAACTTTGTTTCGATTGATATATCAGGACACTGGTTTCTCAATTGGTGAAACACGAGCGAATTGAAACCACTGTCACTAAGGTATTAATCAAATGTATTGATCTGTTGGTTTAGTTAGGTGTTTTAGATCTTACTTCTACAAACTCGCAGTGTGTCTTGTCCTAAAATAATGTTTCTCATTTATTTACACAATACTGATTTTTTTTTTCAGGCTAAAGAGGTTCGTCGTCTTGCTGATAACATGATTCAACTCGGCAAAGAGGTAATTAATTCGTATTTTTTTTTTTAGAACTTAGCATTAAAAATAAATGGTTATTGTTTTAGAACTTATGTGACTCTTTAGATAATCAGAGACATCACAGTTTAGTTTTGGAACTTTTATTTATGCTCATGTCTTCACGTGATTAGTGTGCACATCTTGGTTTTAATCTTAGATTATTATTTTTGGTTGAGATAATCGCTGATGAAAAATGATTTGATTACAGGGCTCACTCGATGCAGCAAGAAGAGCTGCTGGTTTTGTTAGAGGAGATGATGTTATTCACAAGATCTTCACTGAGTTGGCTTATCGATACAAGTAAATGTGCTTTTCTTTGTAATTTCCTCCTAAGTACTCTGTTTAATAAGCTGTATCTTACGTGTTATGACAGAGATAGAGCTGGTGGATATACAAGAATGCTTCGAACTCGTATACGTGTTGGTGATGCTGCACCAATGGCCTATATCGAGTCAGTTAAACAAATCTCTCTATTCTTTATTTTTTGCTAACTTTACATTGTGAGCTTAATTTATCTTTACTATTCTTTTTACAGGTTTATCGATAGAGAGAATGAGTTAAGGCAATCAAACCCACCAACACCTCAGCCACCACAACGAGTGCCGCTTGACCCATGGGCTAGATCCCGTCTCATGAGGCAGTACGCACCACCAAAGGAGGAGAAACATTCTGATTCCGATCTATTATAATCATAGAGATCTCTTTTGCTCTCTCACACCAAATGATCATGTTTTTGTTTTTGTTTGTCCTTCCCCATGTTGTCAACCTATAGCTTTTGTGTGTCACCTTAATCCATCATTCAATAATATAACTCTCTTTCTACCCTTTGATTGAATGTAAGTTTCCTTGAAGCATGTACTTTCTCGCTCGTTTATTTGAGACTATAGCTACATTGATTCTTCTTCGAATTGGTTGG
The DNA here is from genome assembly GCA_932364175.1 of Eruca vesicaria subsp. sativa. NCBI lineage: Eukaryota > Viridiplantae > Streptophyta > Magnoliopsida > Brassicales > Brassicaceae > Eruca > Eruca vesicaria. The sequence continues at coordinate 62,141 of CAKOAT010151932.1, forward strand.
TATGTCAATTATAGTTCAATTATTAGTCATGTTTTAGTATGATAGCGACGACTTTTGCCACAGACTCACAGTGACCTACAAAGACATTTACTTCAATAATTAATACCATGTTTCCACCTAACTTTAAGCTTTGTTTTAGAAATGATAACATACGTCTTTTGCTTTTGATTTGCAGATCAAAACCATTATATTAGTCATTTACTCCATATTATAGTTCAATTATTAATCACTTCTATCATGTGTCCACCTAAATTTGCTTTCATTTATAAATAATTTAGTATGTTTCTCTCTATGTTGTTCTGTTTAGCAAATGTGAAAGTACGTAGCACATGTGAATAACAATAAACTATTAGGTAGTATGGAACTTACAAATTATAAATTAAATTTACGAAAGTTTTTTTTTTCATTTGATAAAAAAACCACAAATTAAATAGTACAATTAAAATTATTCAGCCAGCCGATCAAGAATCCCGGAGACAACACCACAGATACTTCTCAAACTCATTTCACGCCGGCTAATCTCCGCCGGATAAACCAGACCCTTAACTCGCCGGAAAATATTCCGGCACACATTAGGATAATCTTGAGCCGCCAACACATGCATGTAAGCATAGTCATAAGCTTCATCATCAAGATCTTGAATCGTTAGCCGGAGTGAATCAGCTGCGAGAGTGTACTTGTCTGAGCAATCTTTTAAGACCTTCTTGAGGACGGTGTCTTTTGCGGCGGTGGTTAGGTTCCCGGTGATGTAAGTGGCGGCTGCTGTGGCGTTTGCCATGCCAACGCTGGCCATAATGGCGGCGAGACCTTTTGTGTCGGCTGTGGGGCTTCTTGGGTCTGACTTGAGAGCTGAGACGCAGAGGTCGTAGTAGTTTGTGGTTTTGCAAGTTGTCTCTATGATGGCTGTGTTGGATTTGACTGAGAGTAGGGCTGATGATAGGATTAGGAGGAGGGGGAAGAAGATTGGAGGAGTAGCCATTTGAAGAGGATGGGTTTGAGCAACTGTTTGTGGAGAGATGTGGAGAGAAAGATGGTTCTTGTCTTATATTATGAGCAGTTTCTTGAATTACGTATTAAACAATAAATAAGAGAACAATGTATTTCAGTTGGTAACCGCAAAATGATAAGAGTTTTGCATGTTTAATAATATTCGTAGATTTAAAATAGTTTTTCAATGCTATTAAAATGATAGTTCTTTTTTTTTTGTTAGGTATACATGTAAACATGTGAAGAACTGAATATAGGAATCAGTTTTATTATTTCTTCTTTTCAAAGTAAGTATAATATGTATCATTATCCGGCAAAAAAAAAAGATATGTAGTTGATGGAAATTTAGTAAATTACAAGATACAATTCGTAAAAGTGTGAATGTGAATTTCCTTTGATCAAATATTGTGTGCGAATCTATATCGACCGTAACTTCAAAAGACATGATTATGAGTTGTGTGTTGGTCTTTGCTTCTTGGAACTTTGAGTTGTGTGTTGTTTTTGCTTCTTGGAACTTTGCTAGGTGTTGATCAATCTCGTGATTCGTATGAATCATAAAGCCTTGTTTGGCTGTTTCCCTTCACGACAAAAATCCCTCTGTCACTTGTTTTGTTCTTGTATTTAAAACTATTTATCCTGCGATTTATTAAATTTACTAATTAAGAAATTCGTGTGATATCACATAGTAACTCATTTTATAAAAATAAATAGTAGTATATTATTCCCTCTATGTCGAATCAATTGTCATTCTGGAGAAAAAAACTTGTTTCAAAATAAGTGTCGTTTTCAAGTTTCGAGACAAAATTTATTAGTTTTATATGATATTCTATTTTTATATTGGTTGAAAAATGGTTAGATGTATAGGTAATTGTGTTTTTTTCTTGAAAATATGTAAAATTAAATGTTTCCTTAATCTGTGTGCAAAAACATAGAATGACAATTAAAATGAAACGGAGGAAGTATAACATGGTGTACAATGTAGATTCTATTTGTCTATATTCATTTACAGACTCTACTTAAATTTTATATTAGTTTTAAAATTTCATACTATAACTAAATATGCCAATACTAATTTAAATAAATAAACATATATATATATATGTTATTATTTTGTAAATGAGTTGAAATTATAAATATAATTTAATATATTTACAAATAATTAAAAGAAGCAAACACATTTAAACCTAATCATTTATTAAACTAATAATGTAAATTATAATGATGAGTATAACATTCATATTTTATATGAAGCTATTTATAGTTAAAATATGATCCTATGACAACGTTTAAGAGATTTTGTTCATTAACATGTTTTTATGTAAATTACACATGAATTATTTTGTCCTTATTAGTTGTATCTTTTATAAATTATACTTTTCCTATATCAGTGCTGTATGAATCTATGCAGCTAGAAAATCTCTATTTTCTAAAGAAATTTAGACAATTCAGGGATCACAACTCTTTGATATTTATCTTATATTAGTGCTGAACACATTTATGCATTAATACAAAAATCATATTTTTTTTAATTTATTTTCATGGTATATGGTCACCATTTCTAATTTTCTAATGAGTAATTTATTTAAACTTCACATACGATCTAATTAGTGTACTAACCCCTATCAATCTCAAATTTCTAGAGAAATCGGAACACATAAGGTCTCAAACCTCTTTAATATTCATACCATGTCAGTGCATGATGCAAATAAGCATTAAAACAAAAATACCAAATTTTCTATTTTTTCGTGAAATATATGCGGTGGGCAATGGAGAATATGCTTCAACAGACAGACTGCAAGAATTTGATAGCGATGCTCAGAAGCCCTAAGGATTGGCCATGCTTCTCGACAGAAATGGAAAAGATCTCCACCCTGCGGATCTGTTTCCCAGAGTTCAAGTTATTTTATGTCTGTAGGTCACAGAATGCTGTTGCTGATTCGTTAGCTAAAACTGCTCGATCCTTTTATCGAGAACTTTTGTTTGTTGGTTGTTCTATTCCGGTCTGGATTCCCAGATCACCTCAAGCTTGAGTAATAGATCAACCGTTTGTTGCCACAAAAAAAAAATTCAATTTTTCGATGAATGCTATCTATAATTCTTAGAAACTTTGGTGTTGTTTAAAAATACCAAACCACACTATCAATGAATATTAATGTAGGATAAATATATTTTCACGGTACATGGTCAACATTTCTAACTTTCAAACAAGTAATTCATTTTAACTTCAATTACGATCTAATTAGTGTACCACTTATTATGTGGATTAACCCCTATAAAAATTTATTGTCTGGAGAAATAGAATCATTTAAGGTCTCGAACCTATTTATATTTCATACTATGGCGGTGTATGATGCAGCTATGCATTAAAATAAAAATTCCATTTTTTAAATTTTTTCATGAAATATGTGGGCTAACCCCTATGAAAAAGCTGAATTTTCCGTTAAATACTATATATATACTATTTAGCATCTTTCGTGTTGTTTAAAAATACCTAAACGCACTCCAAATCTTTATATATGTTTGCTAAACTTATCTTTATGGTACATGTGAATCATTTCAAATTTCCAATGATTAGTTTATTTAACATTCATACACCACTTAATATGTGAATTAACCCTAATTAAATTCATATTTTCTGGTGAAACTGAAACATTTAAGGTCTCAAACCTATTTAATATTCATACTATGTCGGTGTATGATGAAGCTATGCAGTAAAACAAAAATTCCATTTTTTATATTTTTTCTTGAAATATGTGGGCTAACCCCTATGAAAATGCTGAATTTTCCGTTAAATACTATGTGTATAATTTAGCAACTTCCGTGTTGTTTAAAAATACCTAACCACACTCCAAATATATATATATGTTTTCTAAACATATATTTATGGTACATGGGCATCATTTCTAATTTTCCAATGATTAATTTATTTAACATTCTTATACCACTTATTATGTTGATTAACCCCTATAAAAATCTTATTTTCTGGAGTAATTGAAACATTTAAGNTATGGTACATGGGCATCATTTCTAATTTTCCAATGATTAATTTATTTAACATTCTTATACCACTTATTATGTTGATTAACCCCTATAAAAATCTTATTTTCTGGAGTAATTGAAACATTTAAGGTCTCGAATCTATTTAATATTCATACTATGGCGGTGTATGATGAATCTATGCATTAAAACAAAAATTCCATTTTTTTATAATTTTTCTTGAAATATGTGGGCTAACCCCTATGAAAAAGCTGAATTTTCCATTAAATACTATATATATACTATTTAGCTTCTTTCGTGTTATTTAAAAGTACCTAAAGGCACTCCAAATGTTTATATATGTTTTATAAACATATATTTATTGTACATGGGCATCATTTATAATTTCCGAATTATTAATTTATTTAACATTCCTATACCACTTAATATATGGATTAACCCCTATATTCTGGAGAAAAAAATCCTATATTCTGGAGAAAAAAAACATTTAAGGTCTGAAACGTATTTAATATTCATACTATATCAGTGTATGATGCAGCTATGCATTAAAACAAAAATACCATATTTTATAATTTATTTTGAAATATGTGAGCTAACCCCTACGAAAAAACTGATTTTTTCGATAAATACTATATATACTATTTAGCAACTTCCGTGTTGTTTAAAATTATTTAACCACACTCCCAATTTATATATATGTTTTCTAAACATATATTTATTGTACATGGGCATCATTTCTTATTTTCCAATCATTAATTTATTTAACATTCTTGTACCACTTATTATGTGGATTAACCCCTGTAAAAATTTTATTTTCAGGAGTAATTGATTCATTTAAGGTCTCGAATCTATTTAATATTCATACTATCGCATTGTATGATGCAGCTATGCATTAAAATAAAAATTCCATTTTTAAATTTTTTCATGAAATATGTGGGCTAACCCCTATGAAAAATCTGAATTTTCCGTTAAATACTATATATATATACTATTTAGCATCTTTCGTGTTGTTTAAAAAATACCTAAACACACTCCAAATATTTATATATATTTGCTAAACTTATCTTTATGGTACATATGAATCATTTCAAATTTTCCAATGATTTATTTATTTAACATTTATATACCACTCAATAAGTGAATTAACCCCAATAAATATTTTATTTTTGGAGAAACTGAAATATTTATAGTCTCGAACCTATTTAAATTTCATACTATGGGGGTGTATGATGCAGCTATGAATTAAAATAAAAATTCCATTTTTTAAATTTTTTCATGAAATATGTGGGCTAACCCCTATGAAAAAGCTGAATTTTCCGTTAAATACTATATATATACTATTTAGCTTCTTTCGTGTTGTTTAAAAATACCTAAACGCACATCCAAATCTTTATATATGTTTGCTAAACTTATCTTTATGGTACATGTGAATCATTTCAAATTTTCCAATGATTAGTTTATTTAACATTCATACACAAATTAATATGTGAATTAACCCTAATTAAATTCATATTTTCTGGTGAAACTGAAACATTTAAGGTCTCAAACCTATTTAATATTCATACTATGTCGGTGCATGATGAAGCTATGCATTAAAACAAAAATACCATATTTTATAATTTATTTTGAAATATGTGAGCTAACCCCTACGAAAAAACTGATTTTTTTCGATAAATACTATATATACTATTTAGCAACTTCCAAGTTGTTTAAAAATACCTAACCACACTCCCAATTTATATATATGTTTTCTAAACATATATTTATGGTATATGGACATCATTTCTAATTTTCCAATGATTAATTTATTTAACATTCTTATACCACTTATTATGTGGATTAACCCCTATAAAAATTTTATTTTCACGAGTAATTGAATCATTTAAGGTCTCGAATCTATTTAATATTCATACTATCGCATTTTATGATGCAGCTATGCATTAAAACAAAAATTCCATTTTTTAAATTTTTTTATGAAATATGTGGGCTAACCCCTATGAAAAATCTGAATTTTCCGTTAAATACTATATATATACTATTTAGCATCTTTCGTGTTGTTTAAAAAATACCTAAACACACTCCAAATATTTATATATGTTTGCTAAACTTATCTTTATGGTACATAAGAATCATTTCTAATTTTCCAATGATTTATTTATTTAACATTCATATACCACTTAATAAGTGAATTACCACAATAAATATTTTATTTTTTGGAGAAACTGAAATATTTATGGTCTCGAACCTATTTAAATTTCATACTATGGCGGTGTATGATGCAGCTATGCATTAAAATAAAAATTCCATTTTTTAATTTTTTTCATGAAATATGTGGGCTAACCCCTATGAAAAAGTTGAATTTTCCGTTAAATACTATATATATACTATTTAGCATCTTTCGTGTTGTTTAAAAATACCTAAACGCACTCCAAATCTTTATATATGTTTGCTAAACTTATCTTTATGGTACATGTGAATCATTTCAAATTTTCCAATGATTAGTTTATTTAACATTCATACACCACTTAATATGTGAATTAACCCTAATTAAATTCATATTTTCTGGTGAAACTGAAACATTTAAGGTCTCAAACCTATTTAATATTCATACTATGTCGCTGTATGATGAAGCTATGCAGTAAAACAAAAATTCCATTTTTTATATTTTTTCTTGAAATATGTGGGCTAACCCCTATGAAAATACTGAATTTTCCGTTAAATACTATGTGTACTATTTAGCAACTTCCGTGTTGTTTAAAAATACCTAACCACACTCCAAATATATATATATGTTTTCTAAACATATATTTATGGTACATGGGCATCATTTCTAATTTTCCAATGATTAATTTATTTAACATTCTTATACCACTTATTATGTTGATTAACCCCTATAAAAATCTTATTTTCTGGAGTAATTGAAACANCCTAACCACACTCCAAATATATATATATGTTTTCTAAACATATATTTATGGTACATGGGCATCATTTCTAATTTTCCAATGATTAATTTATTTAACATTCTTATACCACTTATTATGTTGATTAACCCCTATAAAAATCTTATTTTCTGGAGTAATTGAAACATTTAAGGTCTCGAATCTATTTAATATTCATACTATGACGGTGTATGATGAATCTATGCATTAAAACAAAAATTCCATTTTTTTATAATTTTTCTTGAAATATGTGGGCTAACCCCTATGAAAAAGCTGAATTTTCCATTAAATACTATATATATACTATTTAGCTTCTTTCGTGTTATTTAAAAGTACCTAAAGGCACTCCAAATGTTTATATATGTTTTATAAACATATATTTATTGTACATGGGCAGCATTTATAATTTCCCAATTATTAATTTATTTAACATTCCTATACCACTTAATATCTGGATTAACCCCTATAAAAATCCTATATTCTGGAGAAAAAAAACATTTAAGGTCTGAAACCTATTTAATATTCATACTATGTCAGTGTATGATGCAGCTATGCATCAAAACAAAAATACCATACTTTATAATTTATTTTGAAATATGTGAGCTAACCCCTACGAAAAAACTGATTTTTTCGATAAATACTATATATACTATTTAGCAACTTCTGTGTTGTTTAAAATTATTTAACCACACTCCCAATTTATATATATGTTTTCTAAACATATATTTATGGTACATGGGCATCAATTCTTATTTTCCAATCATTAATTTATTTAACATTCTTGTACCACTTATTATGTGGATTAACCCCTGTAAAAATTTTATTTTCAGGAGTAATTGAATCATTTAAGGTCTCGAATCTATTTAATATTCATACTATCGCATTGTATGATGCAGCTATGCATTAAAATAAAAATTCCATTTTTAAAATTTTTCATGAAATATGTGGGCTAACCCCTATGAAAAATCTGAATTTTCCGTTAAATACTATATATATATATATACTATTTAGCATCTTTCGTGTTGTTTAAAAAATACCTAAACACACTCCAAATATTTATATATGTTTGCTAAACTTATCTTTATGGTACATAGGAATCATTTCTAATTTTCAAATGATTTATTTATTTAACATTCATATACCACTTAATAAGTGAATTAACCACAATAAATATTTTATTTTTTTGGAGAAACTGAAATATTTATGGTCTCGAACCTATTTAAATTTCATACTATGGCGGTGTATGATGCAGCT
>CAKOAT010152043.1:1551-69743 GCA_932364175.1 Eruca vesicaria subsp. sativa
GAAATTAAAATATTTATGTAATCTTATATGGTATATAGTTTAATCTGTATATATATTTGTTTTATTATTGAATGATACTTTTACTTATATGGTTTTAAAATCATGTATATCTTTTTATAATAAAAATGTTAAACTATTGATCATTAATTTTTAACATAATAATTTTAATAGTTTAGTTATTTATTCTCGTTTTTTTAAATTCAAAATATAACTTATACGAAAAAATCGAAAGTTTAACATAAATTCCCAAGTTAACATATTAAGTTTTACATTTTACATATACACTTGCCTTTACCATTAAGTATGTACTTGGTCACAAAGTAATTTTCATTTTACATATACACTTCCATAAATTAAAAGGAATGAAGTTATTATAGTTAATATATGCAAATCGTTATCAAATCGTATATTTTCCTTTTCTTCCATTACATGCGTGCGATATATATAAATATATAAACTATGTTACATGCGTTATATGCGTCTCTAATTATTTTTCCCTAGCAAATTTCAATTGAACCTAAAGTTTAATTGGTATACTAATTGATTGACAACTAAGCAATGTTACTTTTTAATTAATACAAACTTGAGGTTACATCTTTTCAAATGTTTCTCAATTAATATATAGGGGATAGTAGTACTAAGAGCATCTCCAAATAATATTTCATAACATCAATATGAAGTTTTTGGTTTTTCAAAAATGAACTCTAAAACTTCAAATTTGAAGTTTAAGTATTAAAACTTCAAATATAGAGTGTCACTACTCAAAACTTCAAATTTGAAATTTCATATTTTTATTTGCGTTTAGGTCCTTTAAATTATATATTATATTTATAATTCTCATATATTTTATGATTTATTATTTTAACCTTTAAATTTCATATCTCATAAATATTTAAATTTTTTATAAATTTAAATTTTACATATATGTTTTTTTTTTTAAAAAACAAGATAAGATTTAAAATAGTTAAAATTAGAACTAGACAACAACAATATTATAATACTTAATGTAGTATTTTATTTATAATTAAATATTTAATTATATATTTTTATTAATAATTTCATATTTTAGTGTAACATTTTATCATTTAATACTACTGTAATATTTTTATATATGTGCTAGTTATTTATAAAAGTTCTATGAATTTGAACTAATTATGACAAATATAAGGACCATAGTCTAAAATACAAATAGTTTTAAAGTTAAGTTTGAAGTTTTGCTTTTAGAGCATAACACTTACAAATTTTATATATAGAGTTTTACAAACTCTAAAATAGAGTGTATTTTTGGAGATGCTCTGAACAATTTCAAATTTTGTTGTTGTTTATTTTTTGAATTAAAGCAATATAACAGCATTACGATGATTAAATAGCTAGATTAGCGGGTCAGAAAGGGAATGTTTGCTCTCATCATAAAGTTATATTTGATTGTGATGCTTCACTATCATGGGCTTCCTGCAGGAATCATATCCTAATTAATTGCAATCACTGATAATCATAATACTGTAAGAGTGTCTAAGTGATTGATCAAAATAGTTTTAGAAAAAATAAATCTGGTTTTAGAGTTTATTTCATAGATTCGTCATAATATGCAAACTTTGCATTATGTAATGTTATGCTAACTTATATACTTTTTTACATTTTTTATTATTGCAATTCATCACATGAGATCAACAAATCAGAAATCTGAATAGATAAGAGGAATTGTATATGATAATGACGAGGCCGTAAATCAACACAACTATAAATAACGTACGTTAGAACTTTGAAAACATCCGTTTGTTTGAGTATCTCCAAACAAACTATATGATAATTTATTATTTTAACTTAATATATAAGTTTCAAAAAAGATAAACATCCTCACTGCCTATATCATTGACCAAGTTTGCTCAGTTCGATCCCCTCAAGCTCTTTTTGTCGGTGATTTGGACTTGGTTAAGATATTGTAAAGTTTTGCTTGTAAATTGACCTCTGGAAATGTATTTTACTTATGCAAAATGTGTATAAGACACGCGTCTTGCGCGGGATGAAGTTATTATTTGGGTTTTTAGTAATAAAACCCCTCAACTAAAGATGAATCGTAAAAAAACCGCTCAACTAAAGATTTAGTGAAATAAACCCTCAACTTTAGTTCTGTTAATGTTTGTCACCCTCCGTCACAGAATTTTAGACGGAGGATAACATATGTTAACAGAACTAAAGTTGAGGGTTTATTTCACTAAATCTTTAGTTGAGGGTTTTTGTTACGATACATATTTAGTTGAGGGGTTTTTATTACTAAATGTGGTTAAATATTTTAAAATCTTTATTATCATTTATTCATTATTTAAGAATCTTAAAATTGATTTATAAACTTTGAAAGTAATTTATATTTTTTATATATTACTTTATCAATTTTATAACCTATTTATAAAGTTTTCTCATTTAGTACTTTTTATAAATTATTATTAAAGTTTAATGATGATTTTATAAGATTAAAGAAGTGATTATTCGTCATACTACAAAAACATGAAGTAAATAAATAAATTAAAAAAGCTTATTGATTAATATGGTAGGAGTATAACATATTGGTTCAGAAATTTAAAAAAAAAAAAATCCTACATTAGTTCTTCTAAAACAGAAAAAGTACGAATCAAATTGAAATTGTTTAAAGAGGAGAAAAAAACCCTTGCCGTATTTTAATTAACAATGTTGAATTTCTAAACTAATTAAATATTCTCAACACTACCTACAACTTTATATAACTTAGAAGTCTTAATTATTTGATATTTTAAAGTATTAATATAAGAAAAGTGTATGTGTTTCCTCTTTTATAAAGCTTTATCGCTTTACTTCGTAATATCAAGAAAAATCATGTATTATTTCATCCTAAGAAATAGCAGACAAAGCTTATAAAATCATCATTAAACCTTATTAATATTTTATGAAAAATTAAAATATTTACTAAGCTTTATAAATAGGTTAAAAATTTGATAAAGTAATATATAAAAGATTAGAAATTATTTTCAATGTTTATAAATCAATTTTAAAATTCTTAAATACTGATAATAGAGATTTTCAAATATTTAACCGCATTTAGTAATAAAACCCCTCAACTAAAGATGAATCGTAACAAAACCCCTCAACTAAAGATTTAGTGAAATAAACCCTCAACTTTAGTTATGTTAACGTATGTTACCCTCCGTCTAAAATTATGTGACGGAAGGTGACAAACATTAACGGAACTAAAGTTGATGGTTTATTTCACTAAATCTTTAGTTGAGGTTTTTTTTTACGATTTATCTTTAGTTGAGGGGTTTTATTACTAAAAACCCTTATTATTTTTATTATGTTTTGAAAAATGAAACAATAGTTCGGTTTCATTCGGATTAGAGGTGTTCAATCCAGATATCGGGTTTCGGTTCGGCTCGATTATTTTGTATTTCAATCATTAAAATATAACTAATATTCTAAATCTATATGTACTTCAGTTTGATTTGGTTTATATACCATCAGTTTTCAGTTTATTCAATTTTATACCCAAAAACATAATTATTTAGTTTGAGATCATATTATATATTATACAAATATATAATATGATCATATTTAGAGTCATATTGTCACAGAGTCATTTATTAAAAAAATATTATATATTTAAATAAAAGAATAAAAAACAAAAGACTTCTATCATCTAATAAAATGATCAAACCTATAATTAATATCAAAACACTAAATTTTGAAAATAAAAATAAAAAACAAAACAGAAGTATGAAAGAAAAGTTTTTATATTCTTCCATATTTAGTGTTCATCAAACCAATATGTCTTCGATTGAACATNAAATAAAAATAAAAAACAAAACAGAAGTATGAAAGAAAAGTTTTTATATTCTTCCATATTTAGTGTTCATCAAACCAATATGTCTTCGATTGAACATAACTCTGTTTGTTTAAAGATTAAAAAAAGTTGTAAAGAATTTCAACTAATTGTTGTCCATCAAATTTATAATCTTTACTTCAATTTAGTTACTGTTAAAAAAAGAAAAGATCAAAATAAGAAGTCTCAGTTGTAATAAATTGTTAGCTATTTAAAAATTATAATTATAGTTCAACTCATGTAACAAATAGTTATAAATATATACATATTTCTATGTTTCAGTTTAATCGGTTTTAAATCAAACCATATCCAAATCCTATGGTTTTTATAAAATCACATCCACTCGGTTTGTATGGTATATACCAAAAATAACCAAATTATCGATTGTTAATATCTTTTAAAAATATAAAATTAAAAAAGAACTAAAATATTTAAATCATTGATAACAAAAATTCTCAATGTGAAAAATTTAATAAGTTTATAATTTATAAATGTTCTTGAAAATTTATTGAAAATTTTGAAATTAAAATTTTTATGTAATCTTATATGGTATATAGTTTAATTAAAATATATTTTAAAATTAAAATTTATTTTAACCATAAAAAGTAATAAAAATAATAGCTTTTCCCCACAGAACCAATGGAAGTCTTTTATCCCTTACATATGGAAAATGTTAAACAAAAATTTTAAGAGGGAAGCTTTTTGCATTTAAATAATTAAAGGGATCAACAAAACAATATCAAATAACGTACTTGGAATTTCGCAATTGTATTGAGATTTTCTCAGTCTCCAGACCATTGACATTGACATGTTGAATGTTACTAACCTGAACAATATGGCCGATAATATCTGCACATGTAGGAATGAGTTTGTTAATATGGATATATGTGATGCTGCAATTCAACGAAGTATTATGAAACATACTAACCAACTAAATAATCGAGATTCAGAGTTCCGTCGAGTATTTTGTTGTATTTGACTGGTTGGAATCCGCAAAGATCTGCAGGCAGTTGCTCACTGGGTAGAACACGGGTTGTGTTGAGGAAACTTATCCGGTATGGATGATTTGTGGTTCTATACGAACCAACAGAATTTAACAAAGAGAAATTGATGATGACGTTCGAGTAGCCTTCTTTCAAGAAAGGATTGAATTTGTTTATCAATTCGTTTTTGACAGAGGCATGAATTTTATTACCCTGATTATTAAAAACGGTAAAGCTATTAGTGAAGAAAATAATTGATATAATATTACATAAAACATATTAACTTCTGAACAAACTATCTTAATATCGCATAGAACCATCTCTATGGTTTTACCACAAGCGCCTGCATTATGTTTCCACAATCGAATAACTTTAACCTTGATCTTCCAGATCTTTTTGAAAGGTTTCAAGTCGAGAACAGAACTGATGGTCGTCATTTTTTAAAGAAATTTTTTTCTTCTGCCTTATTACGTCGAATGAAATAGTAGGTGATAGTATTAATAGGTAAGGGGTCTTCCATAATTACTATTAATATTTACGATTTGCATATATCAATTTTAACATAAATTCCCAAGTTAACATATTAAGTTTTACATTTTACATATACACTTGCCTTTACCATTAAGTATGTACTTGGTCACAAAGTAATTTCCATTTTACATATACACTTCCATAAATTAAAATGAATGAAGTTATTATAGTTAATATATGCAAATCGTTATCAAATCGTATATTTTCCTTTTCTTCCATTACATGCGTGCGATATATATAAATATATAAACTATGTTACATGCGTTATATGCGTCTCTAATTATTTTTCCCTAGCAAATTTCAATTGAACCTAAAACTGTCACGTCAGTTTAATTGGTATGCTAATTGATTGACAACTAAGCAAGGTTACTTTTTAATTAATACAAACTTGAGGTTACATTTTTTCAAATGTTTCTCAATCAATATATAGGGGATGTGTTTTTTTCATGCCAGCTATAGATAAAGATTCGTATCTCTTTTTCATTAAGATGATTTTGATTAATTGTATTTAAGGAAGGGGGATATAGTCTACAATTTTGTTTTATATTTATAAGATGAACGATGTCATGATGCAAAAATCACAAACTGCCAGTCATATTGCTCATCTTTTTCAACAAAGGATTATCCATCCAGTACTAGAAATGAATGGGGTCTTTACATTCCAGAGCATATCAAACTACTCTCAAATGTGGATAGCACAATCAATTATAGGATATTTTAAGGGTGTTAGATGCGCCGAAAAAGTTATGGTCTTTCAGACAAAGACGCATAAGTAAAATTTGATGTCCTAATAAACCTTTTTATAGAGGCGCCAAACAGACAAAACATCCTCTATTGTTGAAGCTAGAACACATGATATTGGTCTCTGTTTCTAAGCTCAACCACGTCCACGTTAAGTAGTAGTTAAACTCATAACAAATAATGGGCAAGACAAAAAACTTTTAGTTTTGTCATATGAGGTGTCAATGCCCAAACAGTTTTGCCCTGACATAAGTAAGCCGATAATTTCTTATCCCTAGCTTGGTCTTCCCTAATCTCAGTATCTTTGCTCTCTAGACAATAAGGCCGAGTTCAGCATGGTTGAGAAGTTCTGTTCAGTCAAATCTTAACGCCCTACACTGTCATGCACTACTTAATTCTATCTAGGAGAAAAGCTGAACATCATCAAGCTTAAAAATGTTACGTTTTTCTAATTATACAATAAATACCCAGTATTTTGTCGATTACAATACAAAAAGAGCACACGTTTCACTATTCTTTTTTATAAAAACAATCTAAAGTTTCTATATTTTCTTTCTTTTTTTTTTTTTTGATAACCCAGTATCCGACCACAAAGCGTGATCTAGCCCACCGGGCCTAAGCCCATGCCATTTTCTATATTTTCTTTCTTTTAAAGCACATGTTTATATATTCGTTTATTTGTTACCATTTACACAAAAATTATGATATCCAAAAGGTAAAGATA
Source organism: Eruca vesicaria subsp. sativa (assembly GCA_932364175.1). NCBI lineage: Eukaryota > Viridiplantae > Streptophyta > Magnoliopsida > Brassicales > Brassicaceae > Eruca > Eruca vesicaria. Next base: position 8,381 of record CAKOAT010152043.1, read on the forward strand.
ATCAAAATAAACCATAAATCTTTTAAAAGTCAAGAATATAGAAAATGAGTTATTCTTAGGTTCACCAACCAATAAGATGAAGTTATTTTATATTTGATATCTTTTTAAAAGAAAATAAAATCTTGTTAAATTATATTATGTTTTTAAAATAAAAATATAAAAAATAAATAAAAAATAATAATATTAAAAAAAACGAAAAAACTTTTTTAAAAAATATTTAACACTAAAACACTAAACCCTAAACCCTAATACTAAACCCTAAACCCTAATCCTAAACCCTTGGGTAAATCATAAACCTTTTGGGAAAATCTTAACCCTTGGATAAATTAATATTAATCAATTATACTATTTTTTATTTATTTTTATCTTTTTATTTTAAACACATGTTTTTATTTTAAAGCTATATTAAAATATTTTTTTTGTTTTAAATTGTTTTTTGCAATTATTACTGTTTTTATTTTATTTTTATCTTTTATTTTAAAACATAATATAATGTTAAAATATTTTTTTATAGATTTTTTTTTCGTTTTTTGTATAGATTAATTTTTTATTAATTTTTTCTATTTTTATTTTATAAACATAATATAACTTGACAAGATTTTGTTTCCTTTTTTAAAAGATATCAAATATGAAATAATACCACCCTATTGGTTGGTGAACTTAGAGGTTCACCATAGAGGGGTAAACCCAAGAACAAGTCATAGAAAAGGTATGATATCCAAAAGGTAAAGATAATCAAAATAAACCATAAATCTTTTAAAAGTCAAAAATATAGAAAAGGAGAATATATATTAGCATTCTTGTCAAAGTCCAAATTCATTCCATATTATCATTACCATTTTCTTTTATATTTCTTTTAATATTTTTGTGTTACAGAACAATTTGTCAACTGTTATCTAGAATTTTAAAAACATTTATAATTATTTTTGACAGTTAGCTGATGTCGTAAATGACTAGAACTATCATGGCACTAAATTCAACACAAGAAGTAAATATTTTGTTTTAAAAAATAAAAAAATAAGAAGAAAACACGAGCTACACGTCAAAACCTAACCAAAGAACATTTAATTAGACAGCAGTAATGTACTAGATTCGCAACAACATAAATACAAACACTTAAAAATACGTCATTAATTTGTTTTAGATGAGCTTATTGGTGGAGTACAACGTATATTAATTTCCTTTTTTAGTTTGCATTTTTTTCTCTTTTAAATTCTTATCTACAGAATACACGTTTTCTAATAAAGTATTTCTATTAACATATATACCCAACAACCAAAAAAAAAGCAGTACTCCCACTAAAAATTCTGAAAACGAGACAACATCGAAATAAATCTTTACAACTTGTATCCAAAAATTAATTTTAAAAATAAAATAAAATGATAAATATGTTAACATCATAGTGTAAGACTTCAGCTTTAATTAAAACAAAAAATTGAATTTCACATTTTTGACAAATATAATTAAAGTAGATAACGACACTTGTAACATAATGACCACACATGAAAAATAAAAATAAAAAAAGCAAATAAATCCAACAAAAAAAAAGGAAACTCCGAAAACGAGACAGCAGCATCGGCATAAATAGCCCCACGGCTCTCTCTCTCTCTCTTCTCTCTGTTTCGTCGCCTCTCTCTCTCATAGTTCAAAGTCAATTCAACAGGTATTACTTTAAAGAAAAATCTTAACTTTTCCTCGGGGGCCTCCCTCGTTTGTTCTCGCACGTACGCTCCTGGGGATTCCCCTTTTCAATTCCATCGATTTGTCTCTGTTTCGACACTCCTCTGTTTTTAGATCTGTAATGAGTTTTTGCTTTTTTTTTGTAATGTTTTAAAACCCTAATTCTCTTTTGTAGTATTGAGATCGAGGAGAGGACATGTCGTCTCTCAGCAGAGAACTCGTCTTCCTGATTCTCCAGTTTCTCGACGAAGAGAAGTTCAAAGACTCTGTTCACAGGTCCAATTTCAAACTCAATTTTCATTGAAAGTCTCAAACTTTTATTTGTGTTAGTTCTGAAGCAGTGTTAAAGCTTTGAGCTTTTGTCTTAATAGATGTGGGTTTTAGTTGTGCTGAGGCTTGTTGTGTGGGTTCTCTGTTTTGTCTAGGTTAGAGAAAGAGTCTGGCTTTTTCTTCAATATGAGGTACTTTGAAGATTGTATAACCGCTGGTGAATGGGATGATGTGGAGAAGTATCTTTCTGGATTCACTAAAGTTGATGATAATAGATACTCTATGAAGATCTTTTTCGAGATTCGTAAGCAGAAGTACCTTGAAGCACTTGACAAGTAAGTGTGTTCTTGCTTCACTGGCTTGAAGGGAGATGAGGATTGTTATTTATTCTTTGTGCTTCTTCTGTTTTTTGTTTTTTTTTGCAGGAAAGATCATGCAAAGGCAGTTGAAATTCTTGCTAAGGAGTTAAAAGTGTTCTCAACATTCAATGAAGAGCTTTTTAAAGAGATTACCATGCTTTTAACCTTAACTAACTTCAGGTAGAAGGTTCATTTTTTTTTTCTAACTTTGTATTATGTTTGTCCAAAGTGTAAGTGTGGAAGAGAGAAATGTCAAATAAAATGTCTTTACTGTTTCAAGGGAAAATGAGCAGCTTTCCAAGTATGGGGATACTAAGTCTGCAAGAGGTATTATGCTTGGGGAACTTAAGAAACTGATTGAGGCAAATCCTCTCTTCCGGGACAAACTTCAGTTTCCGACTTTGAAGAATTCAAGATTGAGAACCTTAATAAATCAAAGGTGCGTTTGAACTATGTTGAAAGCTTTATTTTGTTTTGGTGGGACAACTAACTGAATGTGATTCTGCAAAAAAATGTAGTTTGAACTGGCAGCATCAGCTTTGCAAGAATCCAAGGCCTAACCCTGATATAAAAACACTATTTGTTGATCATTCTTGTGGGCATCCAAATGGTTCTCATGTTCCTTCCCCTGCAACTAATCATTTGATGGGTTCAGTCCCTAAAGTTGGAGGCTTCCCACCACTAGGTGCTCATGGTGTAAGTGTTATTAGATAAAAGATTTTTTGTATTGGATTATATATTAGCAAGTGAGTTTAACTTCTTAGTCTATATGCATATCTCTTGGTTCAGCCATTTCAGCCAACACCAGCTCCCCTTACAACATCTCTTGCAGGATGGATGCCTAATCCATCTGTATCACACCCTGCTGTTTCTGCTGGGCCTATTGGCCTAGGTGCCCCCAACAGTGCTGGTAATGTTTTCATAACTAATTTTTATCTTCTGATCCATCAGTGTTGGAGATACATTTTCTAGATTATTATTTATGTGGCTATCGGATTGACATATGCTACCATTAGTTGGGTGGAGATCCCTTTGTATAATATTCTGTTTGCCAATTAGATACCTCATCATAATCTGTATTCATGATTTCTTCTTGACAGTGTCTATGCTAAAGCGTGCCAGGACTCCTCCAACTAATAGTCTATCAATGGATTATCAGACAGCAGATTCTGAAAGTGTATTGAAGAGACCCAGACCCTTTGGTATATCAGACGGGGTATTAACGACTGCTTATTCAATAATTTAGCTCAAGTTCTCATCCCTAATATCTTAGAAGTTCACAGTTTTTTTTGAACATTTCAGGTTAACAATCATCCAGTCAATGTCTTGCCAGTCACATATCCAGGCCAAAGCCATGCTCATGCAACTTATTCTACTGATGACTTACCCAAAACTGTTAGCAGGGTTTTGAGTCAGGGTTCTGCTATTAAGAGCATGGATTTTCATCCAGTACAACAAACTATGCTTCTTGGTTAGTTTTCTCCACCAAAGCATTCATCAGTCTTAACTCCTATGAGTTATACTGGTTATACCATAGTTACCAGCATGTATATATATTTTTTTCAGTACAATATGTTGATTTTATCTTGCTTTTAACGGTGGATTTGCATTGGTTTCATAGTTGGCACCAATCTTGGTGATATTGCAATATGGGAGGTGGGTAGCAGGGATAAGCTTGTTTCTAGAAGCTTTAAAGTTTGGGATCTAGCTGCTTGCACCACGAATCTTCAGGTATGGTTCATCTCTTATTAATGTAATGTAACAGTTAAAAGATAAACCGACTTAGATTCTTTTTTCAAAGTAAGAATAAAACTGTGGATTAGTAAGGAAGAGATCAAGGTCAATAACTAGTTATCTGAAGAACTCTTAAATTTTTTCACCATGGGCATATATTATATCCTTTTGCTGAACTGTTGTTTGGTCTCTTTCTTGTGCATTAGTCTTCACTTGCTAGCGAGTATACTGCAGCAGTAAACCGAGTCGTCTGGAGTCCTGATGGAGGTCTTCTGGGTAAGCCATTCTATGATCTTGTGTACACTAGAGTCAATTATTTTGTCCATTTTGGTTTTTGGGCTGGTTATTGTATAAATTATATGATTTATTTAGCGCTTCGTAATGTCTACTTCCGTTTTTAGGTGTCGCATATTCTAAACATATTGTGCACATCTATTCATATCATGGTGGCGACGATTTGCGGAATCATCTAGAGGTTTGTCTCTTTACTCACGACTTTATATTTGATATAAGTTTTTAGTTACTTCTGTATCTTTTCCTAGTCAGTTACCCATTCGGCTTATGTTTTTTTCTTTATATGATTGTTGTATGTATATCACGTAGGCATGAAAGAATGTATAGTTCTTGGTTTATATATTTGTTCTTGTCTATAGGATTCTACTAATATTGTCTTTTTCTTTAGGGTTTTATTTTAATCTATGAACAGCGTTTTTTGATGTTTGTTTTTGTTTGTTTTTGTTTGTTTACCGTTATAGATTGATGCTCATGCTGGTAACGTCAACGATCTTGCTTTCTCCCAACCAAACCAGGAATTATGTGTTGTGACTTGTGGAGAAGACAGGATAATCAAGGTTTGAATCTTGGAATACGTTTTCAGAGTTGGATAATGGCCTAATGAGAGCATCCTGCTTATGTAAATACCTTTGTACAGGTCTGGAATGCTGTTACTGGAAATAAATTGCACACATTCGAAGGCCATGATGCACCTGTTTATTCCGTGTGCCCGCACCAGAAAGAGAATATTCAGGTAATTTAATATATGTAAAGTGTCACTTGCTCTGTTTTTTAGTGCACTCCATAAGATGAATTTTTCATTTTACCTAGTCTGATGAATTTTTCATTTTACCTAGTCTCTATTTCGAGTGCTCAACACTAACATTTTATGCATCTATTTTACAAAATAGAAGCATCTGTAGCACATTATGAAACTCAATACCTTATGAGGATTCCTTGCGTTTTTATGTATAGCGATGAGGGGAAGTTTTTGCTTGATATACATTTTTAGTCTGTGTGCATGCTTCACTATATCTCTCTTTGAGCCTTAAGAGTGTTATGATGGAGACTTTTTTCTTTTTGTCAGTTTGTATTCTCAACTGCTGTCGATGGAAGGATAAAAGCTTGGTTATATGACAACATGGGTTCTAGAGTGGATTATGATGCCCCCGGTCGATCTTGCACAGCAATGGCCTATTCTGCTGACGGAACTAGGCAACTGAATCTCTGCTATTCTTGTTATTCTAAACTAGTCCACCCTTTTGCTCATGTCTCTTTTATCTTCTCCTTTGTTGTAGATTATTCTCTTGTGGTACTAGTAAGGAGGGTGAATCATTCATTGTTGAATGGAATGAAAGTGAAGGAGCTGTGAAGCGGACTTACCTCGGATTAGGGAAACGGTCTGCAGGGGTTGTTCAGTTCGATACTTTGAAGAATAAATTTTTGGTAGCTGGTGATGAGTTCCACGTCAAATTTTGGGATATGGATAGCGTTGAACTCTTGACTACAACAAATGCAGACGGGGGATTACCGGTAATGGTCTATCTAGATCTTTAGTTGTTATTGGTCTATTTGACATTTTTCTAACTTATATTTTTTCAGTCTTCCCCTTGCTTAAGGATCAACAAAGAAGGAACTCTGCTGGCCGTCTCAACTGCTGAGAATGGAATTAAGATACTGGCGAATGCTGAAGGTTCAAGGATTTTGCACTCCATGGCAAACCGTGGCCTTGAAAACTCTAGAGCTCCTCCTGTGTCAGCTTCAAAGGTAGGAAAAAAACTATCATTATATCTTATATATTTTTCTATATGTTGATGCTATTGCAGAAAAGTAAAAGTAAATGCATGATGTTGTTCACAGGGTCCTATTGTTGGAGCATTTGGGGCTCCAAGTTCAAGCACTGGAATGAGTCTATCAATGGCTGAAAGAAGTGGTCCAGGTGCTGCTGTTACTGGAATGGTAATCCAAACCTGTGAAATATTTTAAGATATTTTGGATAATTGACCATTTAATTGGATATCTAGTGAAGTTGGCAGAGATCAAAGTGTGATTGTTGCTAATTTATTTCACAATCTTTTGGTTGTAGAATGGAGATAATCGCAGTCTGTCAGATGTTAAACCACGAATCACTGATGACGCAGAGAAATCAAAAGTTTGGAAGCTGGCAGAGATTAGTGAACGTTCCCAGCTTCGTACTCTGCGGCTTCCTGATACCTTACTACCAGCAAGAGTAAGTATCAAATCTTATCTCAAGCACGTTGCCATTATTACTCTCTCCTGTAATCTTTGTTGTGATGTCATCTTGTTTCTGGTTACAGATTGTTAAGTTAATATATACAAACTCTGGAGGTGCCATATTGGCATTAGCGGAGAATGCACTACACAAACTATGGAAATGGCAGAAGAGTGAGCGGAATGTTTCTGGAAAGGTACATCATCATCTAGTGGTGATTTTGACACTCATGCTTATATTGTTTTTTGCGTGTTTAGGCAAACAGTAATGTCCCACCACAGCTTTGGCAGCCAACTAGTGGAGTACTAATGACAAATGACACACGTGAGGGAAACAAAGAAGACGTAGTTCCATGCTTTGCGCTCTCGAAGAATGATTCTTATGTCATGTCAGCCTCCGGGGGAAAAATTTCCTTGTTCAACATGATGACTTTTAAGGTTCCTCTCCTTTTCTGAGTTACGTCTCTTACAAGCTTCGAATTTACTCACTTATATGTCTTTGTTTTAATTGCAGACGATGACTACATTCATGGCGCCTCCTCCAGCAGCGACTTCTCTCGCCTTCCATCCTCAAGATAATAACATTATTGCTATTGGAATGGATGATTCCTCTATTCAAATCTACAATGTTAGAGTGGATGAGGTAAGTGCATAAGACTTTTATTCATCTTTCATAAAATAAATATTTCTAACAAACTTTGGCTTGTATTGATTCATGTTTAGGTTAAAAGTAAATTGAAAGGTCATCAAAAGAGAGTGACTGGTTTAGCATTCTCAAACGTTTTAAATGTACTTGTATCCTCTGGTGCTGATTCTCAGGTATGCTACATTGCCTGTTTAAGTTCCCTGCTCCATTTATGTTCAGATAAAAGATCTTGAGTGATTGGTTTTTATGTTTAGCTTTGTGTATGGAGCATGGATGGATGGGAAAAGCAAGCTAACAAACAGATACAAATTCCCAGCGGGCATTCGCCAAATCCACTTTCTCATACACGTGTTCAGTTCCATCAGGATCAGACACATGTTCTTGTTGTCCATGCCAGCCAGTTAGCCATATATGAGGCTCCTAAATTAGAGAACGTGAAGCAGGTCTGTTGCTACATTGTTCTATAAAGCTTTGAATTTAACTGTTTTTTCAGTGTGTGTTTCAAGACTTGATCTGTTGCTTTCTCTCTGTTACTCCAGTGGATACCAACGGAGTCAAGTGGTTCAGTGACAGATGCTGTATACTCATGTGATAGCCAGTCCATCTATGCAGCCTTTGATGATGGAAGTGTGAGTGTCTTGACGGCAACGACATTGCAACTGAAGTGCCGCATTGATCCCAGTTCATATTTGCCTTCAAACCCGAGGTAATGGACCCTCTTTATTGACCAATACAACATCTTATGACAAGTAGCCAACGTAATATCAGTAACATCTCCTCTCTGTTGAACAGCTTGAGAATATATCCAGCCACCATCGCAGCACATCCCTCGGAGCCAAACCAGTTTGCAGTTGGGCTTACTGATGGTGGTGTTCATGTGATCGAACCACCAGGACCAGAAGGGACGTGGGGAATGTCTCCACCACCAGAAAACGGTGCAGGACCTAGCGTCTCCTCAGCACCAGGGTCAGATCAACAGCCGAGGTGAGGTCAGGTCTGAATCAGCACAGCTCAGCACAGCCTAGTTATTATCATACACTTTGAGAGGAGAGCTCTGTGATTGTAGGTTATATATTGTCTTACTCATTCATAGGTGAAGCAGTAGCAGTATAGTGTCGTCTATTAATTCTAGTGTTTTTACTTTTGAGATTATTCTTATCATTATCCTAGAGTTTCCTTCCCAACAAATCTGTTTATTTCGATATGAAGGTTTGTGGATAAAAATTGATTTAGCAAATTTTTTTGAGATTCACTATGTGACTTAACGTTAGTGGCCAAACCAATAGGCTCATGAAACTAAAACTTATGATGATTGTTATGCCACTCAAATGTCAAGAGTCACTGCCTACAAGATTCATCATCAAGATCTGTGCTTATTTCATCATGAACTGTGAATAAATTTAAACTAATTACTTCAAATCTTAAACGTGATGAACCTGTCGTGTAAAATTGCTTAAGAATAGGCCAACAAAAAGATTGAACAACCGAATAAACGTAATATGAACTAGCTTTAAGCATTGGCAGTTTTCTTAAGAACTAAATATTCATTTTTAGCATATGTAACCATTTGTTTGTTTGTTTATTTGTCACACAGAAAAAACAAATCGATTGTTTGTTACTTCCAAATAAAAACAGAAGGAAAGTTCAAGGTAAACCATATTGCACGTAACATATATTTATGAGAGAGAGGCTAAACGAACGATCAAGAACACACACACAAGAAAAAAGATGGACGTTAACATCTTCAAAAACCTAGCTCTGTGGTGCCTTCTTCAACAAGCCATAATGATTTCTTCCAACACCGTGGCTCTCAAGGAACCAGACTACGTAAACATGAACATAACAATCCGTAACGCAATGACAGGGCTAATCCGCCCAGAGATTGTTTATAGATGCCAGTCTAAACGCAAAGACTACGGTTGGCATCGACAAACAAAACCAGGAATGCAGTTTTCATTCCCAATCATTCTCATAAAAGGTGAAAGCAAGATACCTGCTATTCACATCTGCTATTTCCGGTCAGCCCTAGGAACCGCCACACTCGTGATTGAAAACACTTATCTTGACGCTGAGATGTGTCCTAAATCTTCATGTGCTCACGTAGCTACACCCAAAGGGATCGTGTTTAGAGGCCTTGAATGGGATTTCAAAACTGTGTTTCCTAAACTCAAACCAGTTGAGTATCTAGAGTTGCCATGGACACCTTGGCCAAACAGAACATGAATATTTTGTTTCTTCTGTATTGCATGTAACTATATACTATATTTAGACATTCATAACTAGTATGCTACATACAATATCTTGGTACAAAACTGTTTTCTAAATTTCAAAGCTCCGAACGTAGATCAGTGTCATGTATGACATACTTTTAAATCTAGATTAATTAACTCTAATGGTATAAATATATTTTTAATCTAATAAAATTTATTTTGGTCACTTGATATGGGGAAACTATTTTGTAAAAGAAAAACAAATTAGTGATATTCTAAAGCATTTCTTTATTTTAATTTTATATAAGTAGAATTTTAGAGGTAAATAATAAATAAAATATTTTTTTGTTTAAAACACCTAAACCGCTTCTAAGCATAACTTTCAAGAGAATAGACAAGAGGAGTATGATTTGGTCTTAAATGGTCTGAGACTGTCAAATTCAGGTCGAGAAGGAGAAGAATTCAAGCATGCAAACATTGCATTCCAAAAGTTGCATGTGTTTTGTCAAGTCTCAGAGATGGAAGTTCTTAAATATCGAAATAGATTCAACATCATGACTGTGATACCTAGGATTGCTATCCATGTAGTCAAAACTGCTAATCATACAGCTTTGGAATTGCAACAATCACCAAAGAACTTCCTTGCTTCCTCCATATAATCAACTGAACCATAAAGCATGATTTGCTTGCACAAAATTTGATCATTTTTAAACAAGACCAACACAACCAGTTCTCAACAAATAAGGTAACTTAACCTATAATGATAAAAAAATGCTTAGTCAAGAAGAAAAACATATTAGTTCCTGAATTTTGTTGAATCCTAGAATGATGGGGTATGACCGATTGATAAAATTTGATTTTGCTTAATGTGAGAAAATCCAATATCTTAAGTTCATGAGTTTTTTTCAGGGATTGGATGATTCCGATTTTAAGTGGTGAATTTTGTGTTTTGATGTATTTTGTTAGTGTGGAAACAAATATGAAAACACACGTTAAAGAGCCTTGATGTAGGTTTTGAAGCTGAACCTTTTTGTTCAACCGTATAGACGAGACCGATGAGTAATTTGAAGAAACACCTTGCGACGGTTATTGACATTTCTTTTCTTTTATTTTAAATATCATTTTTGAGAAATCTCTGTAACAGAATAAACAGCTGGCGATGGAGGATTGGTTTCAATTTCGAATTATTACTATCATACAAACCGGCATCTGATTCTAGTTAATAGAATCATTATTCATTCATGTAAATATAAATATAGATATGTTAATATCAGTATCTGAATGAAAAATATATAGACATGTGCATGGTAATTGACTACGAAAAGTGCAACTTGTTGATTTTTAAGCCACCGTATAAACGAGCTCTAAAATCATATACCAGGCTGACCCGATGCATAATTGAATTCTATGAAATTATTGTTTAGGTGTTTTTCTACACTATATTCAAAATATTTTTTTTTTTAATTTAAAATATGTTTTAAATGAAATTTTGTTAATATTTAAATATGTTATTTTTATATCAATATTCTAATATAAATTTTGATTTAGTTAGCCATAAAATTAAGATAAACAAACAATTTAATTTATTTAAAATTGATTTAAGAATATATATATATATATATATACATATATATATAGATATTTACAATTATAATCTTAAATAGATTTTCATTTCTTTTTGGGTTAATATATATTAAAATAAACTTTTATAAAATTATAGAATTAGCATAAAATAAAACTAAAAGTTTCTAAAATTATAGATATCAAAAGGAAACAAATTTTATTGATAAAAATTAATATCTTTTTGAAAAGATTGTATAAAATTTTGAAAATCTTGTTTAATAATAAAAATTGTATAATTATAATAATGTACAAAAATATTATTTAGAAATTTGTAAAAGTTTTTCTATTTTTATTTATTATTATTTAATTTTCTATTTAAATATATTTATGTTAATGATGATATATGAGTTATTACTATATTCTAAATGTTTATCAAAAATAAAAATCAAGATTAAATGTAATTGTCTATATCATATTTTGCTTTAAGCTATACCATCTAGTCTATTATAACATGTTATCATTTTTAGTGAAATTGAATGTGGTCATGATACATGTCAAAATCACTTTATATATAATGTCTAGAAGATGTAAAATCTCTATGGTAACTTCACAATAATTAGATTTCAACTAAATTATGTCCAGGCTATACATTTTTAAAAGAAAAAAAAGTTAATTAACTAGTGAGTCGAAATCAAACTAAAACCACTGCCTACATTATGTCTCTTGCTCATCATCTCTTCGTATTTTCCAGCCAGTGAGTAAAAGAGAATGCCAGCGCCAACTCCGACAGCGAGATCGATCGTGTACTGCCCTCTCGTCCCGAGCAGCCTGAATGATTGTAATACATTGAGAATGTCAAAAAGCAAGGCTAATCTCAACCTCTTCATTCTCCTCATGTCCAAGGATGCTATCATTGACCCGGCCACATGGCCCGAATAGAAGAGGAAGAATGATACGTTTCCTACCGGAAAATCTACCCCTGATCCTAGAAAATCCTGTTAAGAAAATATTTAAATATTTTTCCAGGATTGTATTTATCTTATTACATTACAAAATTTATCTTATCACACTACAAAAAGAGTCGTTTAGAACATCAATATATAGTATAACAAGATAGCACATATAAATTCATGTGTTATGTTATATCACAAAAAGAATAATAAATTTATTGGTAGAACATCTCCAAACTATATTTTAAAATTTTGCTCAAATATATGTATATATATATAAAGAGAGAAATATGTTGATTGGAACCTGAGGAAGAGGGAGCTGAGTAGAGTAACCAAGAATGCCACGACAAGTAAACATGAAGCAAGTCGAGATGATCGCTCGTGGCCGTCCTTCCATCAACCATGTCCATACAATATACGTCGTTTGCATCCCTACGAAGACCTGTCTCCAGGGCCCCAAAAATCTAAATAGTTAAAACCACAATGTCCAATATAATTAAATTAACCAGTCTCATTATTTGCATGTGGTCAGGACTCAGGATAGACGTTCTAAAAAAAATTGGATCAATGGATTTATTTAGAAAATGATAAAGTTTAGTTTTAGTTTAGTAACTTATGTTTATGTACATTATCTCTTAAAACATTGAGAACGTTACGTTATTATTTCACTTGTCTGTTTTGGCATGTGATGTTTCCCCAACTCATCACCATGTGTGCCTTTTTTATTATATTTAAAACCTTTCAAGTTAAAAGCGGTCTGAAATGAGTACTCAATAAATATATTTTGATCCCTAAGTTTCTTTGAGCATGTTTAATGCTCTTACGACATACCGTGTTGAGAGCGGCTAAAAAGGTGTTAAGATAAGGTGAAGAAGCCAAGAGGCGATACAGAGAGCGCGTCGCCACAAAACCAATATCGAACGGTTCAGAACTAGCCGGAATCATCTGGAGCATGTACTCCTCTACGGCCGTGAAGAACAGAACTCCTAACGCTAACAAACACGGTACCCAATGAACTCTCACCACGTGGACAGCATTGCACATCCTCCACNGGTGTTAAGATAAGGTGAAGAAGCCAAGAGGCGATACAGAGAGCGCGTCGCCACAAAACCAATATCGAACGGTTCAGAACTAGCCGGAATCATCTGGAGCATGTACTCCTCTACGGCCGTGAAGAACAGAACTCCTAACGCTAACAAACACGGTACCCAATGAACTCTCACCACGTGGACAGCATTGCACATCCTCCACGTCATAAACGATACCTTGCTTCTCCCTCCTCCTCCTCCCTTGGTGTAGCCGTCGTCGTTTTGTGTAACAATCTCCTCCATTTGGCTAGTACTTGTTGACTCAACGATTCCGTCAAAGGCGAGTGCGTTAGTGTGGTATACGTTGAGAGAGTTAGAACTGCGACGGAGTGGGACGATGGTTGTAGTTGACATGACCGTTAGATTTTAACGGAGGAACGTTTTGAGAGGCTTAGAGAGATTGGTTATATAAGAGATGTTATGAAACTTGTGGAAGGAAGGTTGTTTGGGCTACGAAAATTCATACGAAAACGATGAATATGAGGTTTGAGAGCTACGTACGTTTACGCAAGTCTTGTTTGTTGTTTTAATATGTCAAGTATGGCATTTTAGACGACAAAAAAATAGAGAAATTAAAAGAGTATGAGATTTTCATAAGTATTATAACTATAGTTTTTCATACAAAAACACGTTAATGGTGTGTGTATGTATTTAAGTATTAACAAATAGTGTAGCTAACTTAAATAGTCTTATTCAAGATCATGAAGATAGCAAAAGATTTGCTACTTTATTATTCACCACTTGGGTGACTTCTCTCCAAACAGTATCATTTGTAGAATCAATTTGTAATTTGATTCCTTGGTCTTGGGAACGGGAACCATAAGAAACAAACGTTCTCTATAGTTTTGTTAGAAAAATAGTTGTAAAAGTTATTTGTAGTTTCAGAATATTTGTTCATGCATTTAGATCATTAATTTTAGAAAAAAATGACTAGTATAGCACTAAAAAAACTTTTTTCATAGATATAGTATTTAAGAATAAAAATGACCAAAATAGCACTTAATGTTTTATCAAAAGATATAAATATACACCTATATCCCAATGATAAATTAATTTAGATATTAGAGTTTAGAGTTAAGGGGTGGGATTAAGGATTTAGGGTTTAAGGTTTAGAGTTTAGGGTTTAGGTTTTAGGGTTTAGAGTTGAAGAGTGGGTTTTTGGATAAGATTTCAATTTTTGAAAAATAATTTTTTTTTTTAATTTTCAAAAGATAAAATGCTATTTTGGTTATTTTAATTTTTGAGGGCTATTTTTGTGACATAAATTTAGAAATATGCTATTTTGGAGATTTGCCCTTAATTTTATTGTGTTAGTAACTCGAAAAATTGGGCAAGTATATAAAGAGCTTGTAGAAAAATCTAACATTGCAAGTTTATAAACAATACATTCCAATATATAGCCACATGCAGATATAACATAAGAAGTTATTATAATAACAATTTTTTTGAAACATTTTTTTTTTGAAACACTTTTATAATAACAATTAAAAAGTGATTAATCACAAACAAATCAAGAATTACAGGGTTAGATTAAATAAATTTACATAAACCAAAGGGGTCAATTTGAAATCATGGAAAACCACAACACACTCACACCAAACGGTGAAGAAGAAGAAACATAACAACACAAGCCGAAACAAGTGCGTTTAAGGACGTCCCAAACCCACACCGTGTAGCAGAAGAGTCCTTGAGTCCCTTGAAACCAATGTCGTAGGCAATACTACCGTCCGGTTTAAACAGACCGAAGTTCCTCTCGGAAGTAGGACCCGGTTTCAGATTCTCGTTGAATAGAGCAAATACGTAAGCTCTCACAGGCATGTTTGGTCTGTACGGTGTGCCTTTTCTCTTCTTTAGACGTTTTTTTAGATTCTTATTATAGGTTTTCGCGTTCTTCACTGATGCTCCTGCTTCATCTGGGTCGCCTTTTGATGCCCACCCTGTCTCCGAAACAATGACCTACGTAGAATAGAAAGATTGAATCAGGTTCACGTGACATTTTAATACCCATGGAATCATTTCTTTAAGTGAACACAACATGTTACATACGTTAGTCATGTTGTTCAAATGGATTTTATATTTTTTTGTTAGTGTTAAAATACTTTTGTTTGTGTTTTTTAAATATACATGTTAGATTAACATTTAAACAATTTTATCAAAAAAAACATTTAAACAAAAATATAGTCAAAGGGTTTTTTATAGCGTGTGTGTCACTGCTTTACGATAGTGTATTTATTTTCAAAATAGCGAATGTCTAAAAATAAAAAGCTTTGTGTGTCACTTCTTTACCATAGTGTATTTAGTTTCAAAATAGCAAATGTCTAATAATAAAAAGCTTTGTACTAGCCTGGAAAAAAAAAACGAAATTAAAAAACTGAACCAGAACCGAACCAAAATACTGGAAACCGAAATCGAATCGAAATTTTCAAATATCTGAATAGTTCCTATATTTCTATATAAAAAAAATGAATCGAGAACACCCAAATATCCGAAGAAACGTGGCATTCAAGCAATCCTAACACATAAATATACATAGATAGTGATAAGAAGTATAGGTACCTGCACTTTTGGAAAACCAGCTTTCTCGAGAGCAGCATAAGAAGCATCGACCATGGCATCGAACATGTTATCGTAATGAAGTCTAGTTTTGGGGTCGTAAATGCCTTTGGTATGCTCGAAGATGGCGTAGTTCAGGTCAATTTCCTTTGAATCAGATTTATAAGCTAGAAAAGGGTAAGCGTTAATGTAGAACGGTGACCCTATTTGCCAGAAAAATGCTAACAACGGCTTCATAAACGGCGCCACATCGTCCCTGAACGTGCATGACGACGGTGGATACGAGTTCTGAAACACCGCCTCCGAGTGTGGACTCGACACCTATAAACAAAGTGTTATTAAATAAAAGTTTGTCATAATTAGTTATTTTTTCAGTTTTTAGATGACGTTTTAAATATTTATTGGTTTCAAAATTAGATGATGTTTTCAAATTTCAATGCAAACCTCTATTCTCTTTGTTTCAATAAGATCAATATTCTAAAAAAAAAAAAATATTTCAAAAAAATATAATTTTTACATTTTTAATGCATTAATTAATGATAAATTGTTAATTTTATTGTGTTTATAAAATTCTATTGGTTATAAATTATGAATAATTGTTAGCTACGAAAATTATACATTAGTAATCAAAAATTTATATGTTTTTCAATATGTGTGAAAAAACTTATACATAAACTTTTTAAAGGAGAGGAAGTATAAACTTTCTATATTTTTGTTGTCATCTTAGATTTTCGCCATAATCTATAATTTTTTATATTTCAGTTTGTTTTTCTATTGGTTAAATATTTAATGATGTTTTTGTTTTTAAAATGCAAAATAAAGTTTTTTTGGTAATATGTATTTACAAGTTAAAATGTGAAATAAAAAGAAACAGAAGGTAATTTATATATACCGTAATGATCATTTAGTCATATCAATTGATTTTAACACAAAATTTAAGAATAATAATTATTTTTTTTGTCTATCTATTTATGACAACAATGTGTTAGGATGTACCTCGACCATATTGTGAAGTCCGAGACGGCGAAGAGCATAGTAAACGTTTTTGGCCGCTGGTAAGAGAACTTCCCAAAGCTCAATAGTGGTGCCACCTAAAATCTCATTTCCCACAGCTATACCACTGATTCTAGTACCACCTCGTATAAAAGGCTCAACGTTTTCTTTAACCCAAGTCATGGCTCGGTCTTCCGCAACGCTAATGTCCTTAAGAAACTCATTGCCTAAGCCAACAATGATCTCTATCCCGGTGTTACGGAATGCCGTGAGGACGGAGTGATCAGCGTCGTAGATACGTATGTTTCTGATCTTTGCTGATTTAAGGAGTGTTGCTACTGCTTCAGGAGCTGGGAGGTTGTCTGCTATGCGACCGTAGTTTACACCGTATGTTCCAATGAATGCCACGGCCGTTTGTGAGAAGATAGAGAAGGCAAAGATAATCAAGAGGAAGCGTGAATACTTCATATCTGAGAAGTGCATTTTGAGATGTGTTTCAAATGGTTATGTTTTATAAACAGAGCAGGTTCATTTGTTTTTTTGTTTTCCTTGTGGTGTTAAAATGGGTAGAAGTAGAGTTTATAGTGTTATGTTAATTCCTTTAATAGTAAAGATTCTAAACCTTTGTCACCGGGACCATGCAAAGGGAAGGAATCAAGGGAAGTTGTTTAGAAGGCAACATGAAAAGATTCTACTTGAGACTGAATCTAAAGATATAAAGAAAACTAGTGTTGTGGGTCTTTCTTTTGTATTAGATTCTTACTTTACCTTCAAAGCAAAACCTTTTTTTTTTCTTGACTCTTCAATTTAAATTGGAACCAACATCAGCATTACTTTAGAAGATCAACCTTTTGCTGATCTTACTAATTTAAATTATGTCCATAACTTTGGTTATCAATCAAAAATGTAAAAAGAAACTAAAGGCTGCAGCAGTAGAAAGAGTTAACATGCATAGTCATAATACTAAAGTTATTCAAATAGTAAACATCTCAGGCTAATAACATCTTTCATGGATATAATCATCTGATTAGATACAAAAAAAAAAGAAGAGTATGGATAGATAATTAGAAACAAACTGACTTATATTTCATGCTCTAACAAAAGGAGAGCAAGGCAGAGGGTTACTGACTTATATATTAGCTTCTGCTTCAGCCGCTTTCTCTTTCCCCTCAGCTTCTGTTGTCAGACCATTTCCCTCCTGGTTTCTGGTCTCGGCCTCAGACTCAGGTGGGCCTTGTCCTGCACCTTCCTTCTTCTGCTCAGTGTTAGCTTCAGCGGTCTTGATCTCTGCATCAACCGAGCCAGTCTCCACTCTCTCCTTACTACTATCTCCAACTAGATCCTGTGGTTGCTCCTTCAACTCACCACCAGCTTCTTGAACTGGAGCAGGATCAGGAGTCTCCTCAGCAACCTTCTCAGTGTCACCAGAGCCATCCTTAACAGTTACATTCTCTTCCGTTCCCTTAAGAGGAGGAGACATTTCAGTATCTTCTTCTTGCACATGAGAGTTCTCAACTCCTCCTCCCTCTGGTTTCTCACCTTCTTCAGTATCTTTCTTGGACCCTGAAGATTTAGTTCGACCTCGCTTCTTGGGTGGCTCTTTATCTGGTGAAGGAGTGGACTTAGTCTTCTTATCACTGATCCTTGCAGACCTCCTAGGTGTCCCACTAGTGGTCCAATCAAACTCAGTGATGGCAGGGTTTCCAGGGTGAGATTTGAGATACTGATCAAGCTGCTTCCTGTTATTAATCTCTTCACCCGTTGGAGCAACAAACACAATCTCTGTTTTCTTCACTGTTCCCACTTTATTTGGAAAAAACTGCAAAAAAAAAAAGAGAAAAAGAAGTATCAACCTTTGACATAAAAAACATTTTTAAAAGATTGGAATTTGAGCTACAAAAAAGAATGCTTTAGTAGCAACTTACATTTCTAAAGACGACCCTAATGTGGCTTAAAACAGAATGTGTTTGTTCTTTCCAAGTTTGTAACTTTTGAATCACCCAATCAATATCTATACTAACACTCAACAACTATACCTTATTCAGGTCTTAACAAGTATGAAGGCAAAGACGAAAGTTACTTACTTTTCGTAAGTACATGATTTGGTAACTGCATAGCAAAGTCTAATGTGGGCTTAAAAAAGGGTTTGATAGACAAATCAAAATGTGTTTTTTTTTCCTTCAAATTCATAACTTTTTGAATCACATAACCAATATCTATACTAACAGTTTGCTACTAGCAAATACATTCTTCAAACAAGTGTGAAGACGAAAGAAAAAGTTACTCCCTTTTCATAAAGTATATGATTTGGTAAAATTGCATTTTCAACATTATACATCAAAGTCTAGGGATATTTCTTCTTTTCATAAAGCCAAAAAAGGGATCAGAGAGAGGAAACAAACCAGTTTCTTCCATGAAGAAGGTGCTGGTAGCTCCACAGATACACTTTCCTCTTCTGTACCCATTTTTGTTGCAATCCCTGAAAAATTCACAAAAATGCCACCAAAAATTTAACAATTTATAAGTCACAAACACAACAAGAGACAACCTAGCTAGACGGGTTTGATTGTCGGAAAAAAAAAGAAAAAAAAGAAAAAAGAGTTACCACGGAGAAGAGAGACAGACGGTTGGAAAAATTAGGGATTTTGTTGTGTGTTTGGTGGTTAGTTCTCTCTCTCTATTAACATATGGCTTTGTGAGTCTTATGACTTGTCGGAACCAAAGAAAATGATGGTAAAGTCACTTTGGTGACACACATTGTAACTAACAACCCAATGATATTNAAAAAAAAGAAAAAAGAGTTACCACGGAGAAGAGAGACAGACGGTTGGAAAAATTAGGGATTTTGTTGTGTGTTTGGTGGTTAGTTCTCTCTCTCTATTAACATATGGCTTTGTGAGTCTTATGACTTGTCGGAACCAAAGAAAATGATGGTAAAGTCACTTTGGTGACACACATTGTAACTAACAACCCAATGATATTTAACCACGTCTTTTTTATCTTTCGGTATAATGCGCTTTTAATGTGTAGTATTTATCATGGTGACGACACGTTAAAGTCTTGATGAAAAAAGGGTGTTAATGAAAGGGCACGTCGTCGACTTGGGATGGATGTTCGCATTAAATGCGTATTTTTTGGTAAATTAATCACTTGGTGATCATGAAATGCACGTGCCCTTATAATACTCAACGACCTTCTTCTCTGCATCCGTTTTGAAAATATTATTTGATTTGGAGTCCGCAAAAATGAATCAGAAAAGCTTTGAAGTCTAAAACTTTCAGGCCCATTAATATCATCTTATGGCCCATTAAGCTGGAATGTATACAAGCTTAACCGGTTCGGTTATTAAAAACATTGATCACACTCATAAGAGGAAGCGAGGAAACTGATTAAGCATTACTTGAATTGATGGAAACTGATGTGGTGAGAAATCATCATTATCAAGTTACATTTTAGAGCAAACTTAAAGGGATGATAATATAACTATATTAGATTGATACTATAGCATTAACAAAAGATAACAACTAGAGAATCATCTTCACCATATATCATGTTGTATTATTGTATCCTATCATCATCTGAAATAACTGATCTACAAGAAAGATGCTTACTTGGGGGAGAACGGCCTCTAGAACATAGACATATATATGCACAAAGCGTAGAGTAGCATTGATGATGAGACAACCACAATTTATTTGAAACGAGAACCCTTCTTGCCTTTTCCTCCTTTACCCCTCCCATCAGTGACAGTAACCCAGAAGAAGAGAGACATCCAAAACAGCACCGCGAGGAAGATCTTTACACGGTCTTGAATCCTTGTCACAGCTCCCACTAGACCTAATCCAAAAAGCAATAATAAAATATTTTCATTTCATCTGGTGTCGTAAGTTAGAGTGAAGTAGTGTTTTCTATGTTGTTAATTGCATAACAAACACACATGTATTCAACAGAACAACATATAGAGGAACATGTATACAACAAGATGTGAACTTTAGTTTCATGGATTTAGACACAACCAAATAACAAGTAAGTCAAGTACCAATCACAAAGACTAAGTACTTAAAGTAAATCACTATATCCGACAAAACTGAAACTTTCCGACCAAACACATCTGGTTAAGTGATAAACTGAATAATAAATGGGAAACAAGAATTGAACCTTCGAGCTGAGTGGTGTTCTCAGGTGGAGGCGGATCAGGACTCGGAGGAGGTGGAGGGCCACCAGAGACGGAGATGCGGCGTAAGCGGAGAGGAGTGACGAGTAAGGAGATACTTCGACGGTGAAAGTGAAACCGGGGAAGGATTGAGTGGTGGTGGTAGAGGTTGGGGGAGCGTGTGGTCGTCGTGTTGAACAAAGCCGTCGCCATAGTTTCCTCTCCCGATGAATTTCGACCTCATTTTCTCTTTTTATTATTTTCATATTTTTGGAAAAATGCATACGTGTACCGGCATTTCTAAATAAAATTTAATTAGAAAATTAGTGAAAATGCAAAAAAATGTAACTATAATTTTATTTACGAATTAACTTTTAGCATTTGAGACCTTACGGTTAAAAATTAGAATGATTAATATCATTTATACTCTAAATTAATTTAGTACATTATTAAAAACGAATTTGATGTTAATAATATCAAATTTATCTGTTATATTAGATAATTGGTTATAAATTAATATAATAAAACTTTCGGACATATAATTATATTTTGACAATAAGATAATTCTTATATATATTCTGTTGTTACCTGAAAGTAAGATTTTCATCATAAATATTAAAATATAGAAATCTATAATTAAATAGTAATAAACAAAACATTTGTATAAGGATTTTTTTTAAATTATTCCTATTATATGCGTGTTTTTTAAATTTCAACACAGTAATAAATATATATAGTAAGAAAAATATATAAATAATTTGATATTTATTTTAAATTTTTTTAGTAACACAATTAATAATTTATTATCCGTATATATGTATATGCACGGACAAAACAACTAAGTTATAACATTTTCGATGCAAGTAGAATATTAATCAGATAAATCAGATCTTGGTTGGAGAGTGGAGTCTCTCATTTAGAGCATCTCCAAAAGACACTCTATAACTTCAAATATGAAGTTTTTGCTTCTCCAAAAAGGAACTCTAAAACTTCAAATTTGAAGTTTTGAGTAGTGAAACTTCAAATATAGAGTGTCACTATTCAAAACTTCAAATTTGAAGTTTCATATTTTATTTGCATTTTGGTCCTTACAATTAGACATCATATTTATAATAATCTGAAATATTTTATTATTTATCATTTTGATCTTTCAAAATTCTTATTTCATAAATAATTCAAAATTATTTTTATAATTTTAATTTTATATTTTAAAAAAAACATCAAAATAATCTTTAAAATATTTTAAAACTAGAACTAGACAACAACAATATTACATGATATAATATGGTATTTTGTTTGTACTTTAATATTTAATTATATATTTCTCTTTATAGTTTTATATTTTAATGTAACATTTTATAAAATAATATTTTTATGATATTTTATACATGATAGTTATTTATAAAAGTTTTATGAATTTGAATTAGTTATGACAAATATAAGGACTATTATATAAAATACAAATAGTTTTAAAGTTATGTTTGAAGTTTTGCTTTTGGAGTATAACACATTCAAACTTCAAATATAGAGTTTTGCAAACTCTATAATAGAGAGTCTTTTTGGAGATGCTCTTATAAGAAAACATATAACTGCAAACAAAAAAGAATTACAAAAATAGAACTTATGTGAATTTTAAAACTATTGCTTTTAACTCCTAAATGTGCATTAGTAGGAGAGTCCAGAGGTCACTCAATTTGTAACAAAACTTTACATATTTCAGGAATAATAGAAAAAAATGATTAAAACTTGATCAAAACTTCCATAGATAAGAGTTTTGGAGTACCATCCCCGAAGTCTGCCTATCACGTGGAAGTAATTACAGAAGAAGAAAAAATGATTAATACAAAAGAAAAAATTATTTGAATGTTAGAAAGTTTGACCTCTAGCTTTTAACTTCCAAATGTGTGTCAACTAGCATGTGGTGTTTTAGTTATAGTCTTTAGCTTAGGGAAGATTATGACAGTCTTGGTAAGTTAGTATGGTCAATAGTCATATAACAGTCCTGTTTGGGATATAATCTGATTGTGATTTTAATCAATACAAGCTCTATAGTTAGCCAAACAAATACAAGTTTTACCACAATCAATATCAGTTCTATAGTTTTTACAGATCACTTATTTACATGGTCACTTCGATTATATAACAAATAATAAAAGCAGAGAATAAGAAGTCCACATATTACTACTACGAATATGAACCAAAGAAGAAGAAAACCACCTACTCCAATTTGCAACCTAAATCTATTGACTTGTTTGGTCTTTCAGAAGAAAAGTCAATAAGAACATTGAGTTTTGTAATTACGGTCTCTGAGAATCCCATTGTACAGTGCCACCCGGTTCGCTGGCATCGTGGATATTCCACAAACTGAACCGGTCTTCCCCGGTTTATTCACTGGCTCATGTACGGTTCTCTGGTTCAATTCCCTCTTCTTTCGGTACTCTTTCCCGTTACCTTTCGTATCTTTCACATTCTCCGCAAAGCGAACTTTCTTCTTCTTCCTCCTCTGCTTCTTCATTGCCTCTGCATCACAATAATAATTAAACAAAACATTTTTCTCGGAAAATCATTCTTATTGAGAAAAGAACGTACCTGAAGAAGATAGACAAGAACGTAGGATTGGTGAAGGACTCTGATGATCATGAATCTTCCCATGGAACTGACGAGCCATCGCGAGAAACAGGGCAGTGCTTGAGAAAACCATAGCGGTTGCGATCGCAACGGTGCCATTAGAACAACCCAACATATAAGTCATATGTTAGTTTCTTAATTCTCAATAAAAAAAACCAACGGGAAAGAGAACTTTGTCTGAGTTGATCGATGATTGGTTCTTGTGACTTTGAAGAGACGTGTGTGTATGTTTTTGAAGAGACTTGGTAAGACTTGTAACTTAACAACTGTTGAAATTATATGGTAGGATTCTCTACTCGTGACTCTCTACTAATACAAATAAAGGAGAAAATCTTATAGAGAATAAAAGAAAATATATAAAAGTTGGAAAATGAGGACTACGAGTTAGGTTTTGGTGCTTTTACTCACAGTTGCCTAGTGGGCAGGAAACTAGGATTAATCTAGTTTTAATTACTAGTATAAGATTGTGATTGGTTATTAAACAATTTGTATATTAGAGACTGCTATCATGTATGTCTAGAGTCTACTCTTTATATTTGTTTTTTTCTAAGAACTCACTCAGAGATATAATTTGTTCATTAACTGTTGTCCGTTATATGGTTTGGATAAAATCATAAAAACTTGTGTATACAAAAAGTCGAACAATATCACATGTACATGTAAAAATCCAACTCATAGTTTTGATTGTCTACTGTTAGCCATTAAATTAATTAAAACTACTTGGATGTATATATTAAAAAAAATATTCAAAAAAGGCAAGTGTAGCAACAAGAATTATTGGAACCTTTCTCGACTGAATAATTGTGAGGTTCTATTAGCTTGGATGATGTAAACCACTTGACATCTATTTGCACAGACGTATGGCATATCTATCAGACAACATCAAAATGAATCTTAGCATTACATCAAAAGTTGATGAGTACAGAGGGCTTCATACACGTGTCCTGTCGATTTAGAAAACCCAATAAAGTCTCTAACATTAAACCAATAATGTTCCAGCATGTTTTAAAAATGAGAAGTTTCCGGATATAGAAAGAACTACACGAGAAGAAGTCTTACGTGGTGTTATCAATCTTACAACCAATACGCATAAATAAGATCAAATACAAGTTCCATTAAGTTGAACGATGCATAACAACATAAAGATGGTACATAAAGATCACAAAGCTACATCATCACCATGTCATTGTACGAATATAAAACCAAAGGAGTACAAAAGTGCATATCATCACACCAACTTATTAGTTCTAAAGATAGATAGATAGAGAGATACTCAATTTATTCAAAGCTAATACAGCAGCAATATAGAGAGACAGTGAACTTAGGTTGTAAGGATTGGAGGCAGGTAGTCTACTTTGTTTCCGAGGATACGAGCCTTTGTGTCTGGGAAGAACTCAAAGCCTGGAATCTCACTGATGTTACCTTCGTTGTCCACACTAATCGGGTAGCGCAGCAAGTGGCCAGGAAGGTCATGTTCTAGTGACTCACTTGAGTACAAGTCCCAGTACTTCTCAGCAATGCGGTTGACTTTCTCAATGCATTCCAAGCTTGAGGGATCAAGGAAGGTTTCATCGAGCATTCCCAAGTGTTCGTACCAGAGTGACATACGGAATCCATGGACCTGGCCTCGAGCTGGCTGTCTATGGGACAAGTGATGTGGTTGATACCCTCCCATTGCTATCTCAGAGTCTCTTGCACCATCCATTGACCTCTGGTTGATGTTAGCAGACCCAACGATGATGTATTCATCATCAACTGCACATAGGTCAAGTGAGTCACACACAGGCGCATATACATGCAAAATCTCTCTAGGTTTTAAGAGTAGGCTTAGGTGTTCGGGTTCGGTTGATTCGGATTTCGGACCATGCAAGTTTCACTCGATTTTTATTAATTTTTGGAAACCAATGTTAGATAACCAATGTTTAAAATTATCCAAAAACCGTTTTAGAAAACTAATGATGCTACCAAAAAATATTCAAAAATGATTAAAAACTTGTAAAACAAACTAAGTTAACTAAAATATTTTCGGTATGCAAACTACAAAAACCTCTAAAATATCTAAGTTACCTTAAAATATGTAAAACCATTAATAGATTTAACTAATTCAGGTATTTACGGATTCTAATTTGGATTTTGGTTTTTGGTTTTTGGTTTGGATTGTACCAAACCCAAAAGTACCTAGCTCTTATGCTCTGTTTGGGTATCTTTTATAACATTTTTCGGTCTTTTCGGTTTGGTTTGGGTTTTGAAATTGGTTAAAACGCCTAGGTCTATTTAAGAGTGTAAGTAAACTTACCGATCATCATTTTGCTATGTACATAAATCATGAAGCGACGTGCTTCTTGAGCCCTCATATAGTCTGAGTCAGGGTCTGGTCTCTCCGCAGGCTCATACTCCCCCTCTTTCTTAACCTCACGGTTTCCTAGACAGAACAATGTCAGATAGTTCCTAGGATCTTCCTCCAAGCCCTGAGCCCTAAGAGCCTGAGTAACATCCTTATACATCATCTCCAAAGTCCTCCTCTGCCAATCCAATATAGCTTGCACTGATGCACTCTCTGGAATACCTTCAGGCCACATCGGAACCACAACATAAACCCTAAACTTCTCTCCTTTCTCAATCTTGTCAACAATCTTAAGAGACAACTCTTTAGGGATCAGATGCAAAGCATTGATGTCCTCAGGAGTGATACCATCAGCAGCCCAAGCAAAAGAGCTTCCAAGGAAGTACTGATTCTCAATGTAGATGAAGTCTTTAGCACGTCTTATAGCGTGAATGTAAGCATCTTGGATACTCCTGTCAATGACATTATCTTTACCACTTACAAGACCAGCTTCAGCAGCTACTTCAGGTGAGTCAGGGAACCCAGCAGCAGCTCCACCGTCAATAGATCTAAAGAGCTGGACATTCCACACGTCGTGATCTTCTTGGAACATAACAGGAGAAGGTGTGATGATAATATCACTAAGCTCTCTCAACTTCACCAAAATGTCTTTCCCACCTTGCTTGCTCCATCTCTGCTCAAAGTTGTACAACACATCCCAAGCAATAGGACCTTCAAGACGAGAGTGGATGTCCTGCCAAGGCTCCCTAGGACCACCTTTAGTGATAGAAGCACCAGTGAAGTTTGGTTGATGAAAGTCATCATGGTGGACAGTGTCCAACGTCCTGAACAAGGAGTGGAAAGGAGTGTCGTAACGTCCATCACATAGATCAATACCACCAACAAAACTCATGATCCTCCTCATCTCTGACCCTCCTCCTCCTTGGCTTGGCACCTCACTGTCCACAACAACTATCTTCTGATGATGTGTGAACATAGCAGAGACTTGCAAGTTTTGCACAATGCTACCACCATCATCAGGGTTACGTGGACACAACACACAATGAACTTCACTTCCGTTGAAATAATTCTCAGTGTCTTCATCATGAGTAGCCATGAGACCATCTTTTTTAAGTACATCAACAGAGGTTCTATCGTCCCACACAAGTAACAGAACCCTAACGCCTTCACTAGCTTTCTTCTTGAGTAACTCACCAAGAGTCATATCACCTCCTGGCTTCGGCCTCCTTGTGTCTCTCACCAAAGTGATCTCAGTGTAAACAGACCAACCAGTGATGTAAATCAAATGTTTCGCATTACTTATCGCGTCGAAAATATCCTCCCAACATCTATGAGGCTCATAGTTCTTCCCACCAGCGAGAGGAATCTTGGGGACGAAGTTATCTG
The DNA here is from genome assembly GCA_932364175.1 of Eruca vesicaria subsp. sativa. Taxonomy (NCBI): domain Eukaryota; kingdom Viridiplantae; phylum Streptophyta; class Magnoliopsida; order Brassicales; family Brassicaceae; genus Eruca; species Eruca vesicaria. The sequence goes on from CAKOAT010152043.1 coordinate 35,443, forward strand.
GAACATGAGCACCTTGGTATAAAGAAACTTTACACCCTTGTCTCTGCGAGAAGAACGTGTAAGGCACTCCAGGGAACTTAGCACTCTTGACACCCATGTTCCAGTTACGATCCTCTTCAACACCAAAGTATTGGAGCTTCACATGAATCTTGGACCCTCCTTTGATAGGGTTTTTGTCATCATCCAAGATCTCAACCCACTTGTCTACCTCCTCGCCGTTGATGACTTCGTCTACAGGGACGTATGCTCTTCCAATGAGTGTGGCTCCGATGGGGTTATCATCTTTAACGGTGAAGATGATGTCTGAAGCCATGTGGGCACAGTAGATGTGGAAGGACTCATACCACTTTGGGTTTTTAGGTTCGTTTGTGATCTTTCTGGTTCTACCAACTCTAGCTTTTTGGAGATCGATTGTTGCGTAGAGCTGTGTTTCTCCTTTGCCGACACCGATTGTCTCTTCAACATTTGCTACAATCTGAAAAGTTAAAAACAGAGGATAAGAATTAAAAAAAAAAAACAGAACATAAGAGTATAAGACGTAGGTTTAAAGGTGAAGAAACCCTAATATGTTAAATACCTTGCCGAGGAAGCTAGACCTGATACCACCACCGTGGAGGGCATCAACTTCAAAGATGGTAGCGTGCAAAGTCCCGTGTAACAGATGCTGCGCCATTGATCTCTCTTTCTCTCCTGTAGTTAATCAACAGGATTAGTTTATTCAAACATTATATATATATGTAACGAATCCTTAACAGTATTAGTACCACTTATCCTAATTACTACATCATACGGTTTCTAATCCTTAAGATGTTCAGACAACTTAAAGACAGATGGATGAGATTAAGAGTGATAAAAGCTAAAAAAGAGATGCAGAGAGAGACTAACTTGCAAGATTCGTTGATACTGAAACGGTGGTAAGAGAGGAAGAAGAGGCTACTATGTGGTGGAGCTATTAATTCAATCAAAATGATAGAGGACGCGTGGGGCCTCGTTTTCTTTTATTTCTTTCCTACTTTGCTTCGATGATTTATTTGACATGACCCCACCAACCATACGAAGACAAATCAACGTTTTTTTTATTTCAGCCCTTAAGTTTATTAGTTCATAAATAAGTCCTAATTGTTACATAAACGACTCTTAATATTACTCTCACTGTATGGTATTAACGATAAAATTATGTTTGGAATACTTGGGTATAAGTCGCACAATTTATAAGATTAAACTTCCGAGTAATAATATACTTTTAGTGGTCACAACTGTAAAATTATATAATAAAGGTTCAAAAAGGAGAAAGTGGAAGAGTTAGTGACTATCAGAAAATCTTAAAATAAGCCAAAGTTGTAAATATACCTGACTTGAGGATAATATATCAAAATCGTGCTCCCGTGTCCAAGTGCCACGACGGTGTTCCCGAAACTGAATCTTTCACCGTCCATTCGAGGAGAAACTTCAACGATCTATGTACAACACAGTACAGTGTGTTCATACTGAACCACTCTACTACTTTTAACTTTTCATCGTTGGACCTAGTGAATATGAGTCTATGGCTTTGGATTCTTTTTTCTTTATGGCTTTGGATTCTTGTATACATTATTATTCGACATATGAAAAGTGGATTATACACGTCTTTTGTAATCATCTTAACAAACTAGTATAAAGTTTCACTAAGTCGATTTTGCGTTCTTCTAACTTCTACAATTTTCAAAATAATGTACCGATTAATTGGCGAAGATATATCTTCAATATAAGTACGTACGCGTGGAAGCCGTGTCAAGTGCTCAACTCTCTAGAATAGTCAATAATTTTGCTCACTGTCAATGCAAATTTATCAAAAAACTTCATTATATACGTCCAAAAATCATTAAATGTAATATGATTATGTGTATTACATGTAAACTTATTGCAAGATAAATGCATTACTTTGTAATATTAACAATAGTTCATCGTTGATAAAAAAAAACAAACAATAGTTCATCATTACAAAAGAAAACAACTAAGGTAATTATTCGTTTTTTCTTTTCAAAGGTAATTTACTAAAAGTCATCATAATGTTCTTAGGATATTCATGACGATAAGACATGGACGATGGTCCCCACCCGCTGCCGACACTGACGATGTCTATTTCTATTGGTTTAATAGTACTAATTTGGTTATGCAGTGAATCAGTGATTGGTTAATGGGTATTGAGGTGTCTCAACTACTCTCTACTTGAGAAAATATATCATTTATATTTGATCCAAGTATAGTGTATGCATCTATGAGTACTTCAATGCGGTACTAGCATTTATCAACTAGACTATGAGTCTATGACACATTGACATGTATATAACCCGGTTTAAAGTAAAAGAAACATTACCAAAAGTAAGAGTCGAGGAAGAGAATGGCCGAGGCCTGGACCCAACAAAACTTGTCTAAATTCATCACCTTAATTAAGCGCAATTGTATAAGGGCCAACTGTGGGCTCTTATGTGGACAAACATTAGCTATCATCCAGAGATTACACAGCGTAATCAAGAGATCAGAGGCAAAGTTAGCGGACCAGTGGCCCGTGCATAGTCTCCTTTAGAGCACCCATAACCATAGTTCTTTATGAGAAATCTTTAAGAAAATATTAATTTTATAATCAGTAGATCCCATGAACAGTTAAGGATTCTACCCTTAAAATCCTTATTTAAAGATTGATCTTTACACTATTCGCGGATTTCACTGCCCACGTGGCGGCCTGTGAATGGTCAATTTTTTTTTAAAGAAAAAATTTGAAATATCCTTATATAATCTAAAATACCATTTTTTCTTTTTCTCTGAGGATTTTTCCTAAGGATCATTGTTACGGATGCTCTAAACAACCTAAACGTGGAGTACAGTTGAACACAATTAAGTAAAAACCAAGTAGAAGGAACCTCATCGAAAATGGTAACTGTGAGTTTTATTTCTGAAGCTTAAGTAAGTTCCACATTCCAGTGAAACACCTTTAGCAAGTGAGCTAGTTAGGGAACAGAAATTAGACAACTAAAATTTTCATGAGAAACACACAAAAAAGGGTATGTTGCTTAAATATTTTTGTTATTATGATTAGTGTGGTGGTGAAAGAAAACCTTGCCTTTTTCTATACTTGTCCTCAATAATGTTTTCAATTTGTTATTCTCGGTTGATTAGGCTAATCATCATGTCTAATTTACGATTTAACACAGATGAATGTTAAGAACACAAAATCACATTTGCTATACAAATTATTTCCCTCAGGGAGTTTTACAGCTACCACTATAAACGTCTCACAAGAGACTGTTTGGTCTTGCAAGTTCTCAAAAACCATGAATGTGTCCAGCAAACAGTAGATTTTTTACTTGAATAAATGTTTAGTCTATTTTTGGTAATAAGGAATAACATTAAAAGCGAATCCTTAACAAATTAAACCGGTTTGACTGGTAATAGTAAACCGATAATTCAATTATTTAAACCAATTTCCAAAACCGCTCGTGGAGAAATCTGCCTTCTTCTTCTTCCTCTTCCTCTTCTCCACTGAAAACGCGTGAGAAGTTTCTGCAGATCTGAATCATCATTCTGACTGAAAACTGAAGTAAGGAAACAATCATGGGTTGGATCGGAGAAACAGTAGATTCAATAAAATCAATCAAGATCCGTCAGCTTCTCACTCAAGCCATCACACTCGGTTCGTTTCGGTTTTCACAGTTTCAAATTCTCCATTTCGTTATTGGGTATGAACAAAGTCTTTACCTTTTAATGGGTTTAAAGGTATGATCGTGACGTCTGCATTGATAATATGGAAGACGTTGATGTGTGTGACCGGCACCGAGTCTCCAGTAGTCGTTGTTCTCTCAGAAAGCATGGAACCTGGCTTTCAGAGAGTAAAGTTTCAATCTTTGGTTCCTTTTGAGATTGTAATGAAATGAGTTTGAGTGTTATTGTTGTGACAGGGGGATGTATTGTTTTTGCATATGACTAAAGAGCCTATTCGAGCAGGAGAGATTGTTGTTTTCAATGTTGATGTAAGTGATACATTTCTTGTTCTTGTGACCTTGTCTGTGTGTGTCTCTATTGATTGGTTTTGTTTCACTTCACTTCTTTCAGGGTCGTGATATTCCCATTGTCCATCGTGCAATCAAAGTAATAATGCTTTTTTTTTTTAATTACACTTTGTCTCATTATATAATCTGTGGAGATTAGTCACATCATAGTTAGACTATCAACATTACAGGTTCATGAGAGGCAAAACACTGGACATGTTGATGTTCTTACAAAAGGTGCTAGCTTTGTTTGTTTTTGTTCGAATGTTAAACCCCTTTCTGTGTAGTTTATGGGATTGTTTATTGAATTGTTCCAGGTGACAATAATGACGTGGATGACATCGGTCTCTATGCTGATGGACAATTTTGGCTTCATCGGCAACATATAATGGGCAGAGCTATTGGGTAAGCTCTCTAAATAAATAAAAAAGAAAAAAAAAAACTCATCTCATTAAATTGTTACTTTTTCAGGTTCTTGCCTTATGTTGGATGGATGACTATTATCATGTCAGAGAAGCCTATCGTCAAGGTATAAACCTTCTAACACGGCCTGCAATTTACTATCTCATGGTTTCTAACGTTAGATATGTATAGATAGATACTCACTATAAGATCTTTGTTTATCTTCTCTTCTTTCAGTATATACTCATTGGTGCATTGGGTTTGCTCGTTATAACATCCAAAGACTGAGACAAACATGCAAATAAGCAAAGTATGTGGTCAGGGGATGTGGCTTTTGCAACAGCAAGTGCAACCCTCATCATCATATTTCTTACTCATGTTCTTAAGAACATATCAGATTTTATAATCTTACAAGCCAGATTTTACAATTTATACAAATTTTTCCTTAAGTCAGCAACGTTTTTGTTATAATTTCTTTAACAGCATTGTCTGTGACTTTCACTGAAGCGGATAATTTGAGTTCTGAGGGGATGTACTAATTATTCAATTCCAAAGCAGCAGGCGATTAGAGTATACAAAACAATTATGAGGACCTTACTGCAAAATAACAGTTACTTCCATGAAAATTACAGCTTAAATTCACAGAAACGGTCAGGCAATGCAGACTGATCCTCTGCTAATTTCAAAATCATTCTTATGAATCTCCCAAAGAGCTTTCTTCATCTCTTTCTCTTTCAAATCCCTGAGAAAGTTACCTCTGCAAATGCCTTTTTACTCCAGAACATAGTTCTATGCATTCCTTTCTTGATGCATGATTGTGAGTCTACTTACATGATAACCATAAACAATCATTTCATTAGTTTATTGATGTTGATTTACTTAATTCATATTGTTGTCACCGTAGCCGATTAACTTATTAATCACTTAACCACACGATCGAATTAAAAGACATGATAATCAAATCTTAAAGATCCTTCAACAACTAACACACTCGCATAAACAAATAAAAACACAACGTGCGGGTCAGTATAAAGCCATGGCTAACACGTTCATCTCTCTATACATATGCTTATAACTTATACCTTATTTGTCATTTTGAGAGATTAGTTCGTGACCTTAAAGAAAAAAATTCAAAAAAAATATGGGGAAAGATTTCAAAAGTATGGTCACAAGATGCATCCACGTTGGAAAAGACAACGATAACGCCAAGAAGCTGAAAACCATAACTGAAGAGCTCAGAGATCTACACAACAATGTCTTGAAACGAGTCAAAATGTACGAAGATCAACAGAAGCTAAAGCCTCTCGAGAAAGTCCAGGTCTGGCTTAGACAATCAGACGCAGCCATCAGAGAAGCAGAAGACATGTTAATGATGTTGATGTCTTCTTCTTCTTCAAATGGATCAAGCGTGATGTTGATTAGTAGTCACAAGACAGACAAGAAAATCTGCAAGATGGTGAAAGAGGTTCAGGAGATAAAGAGCAGAGGAACATTTGATGTTGTGGTTGAAAACAGCGGTGGTGGGTCGATGATGATCTCGACCGTTGATAGAGATGATCAGACGGTTGGATTAGAAGCTGTTTCAGGGTTGGTGTGGAGGTGTTTGACGGTGGATAACACTGGGGTTATTGGGTTGTACGGTGTTGAAGGTGTTGGGAAGACGACGGTGTTGACTCAGGTTAACAACAGGTTGCTTCAGCACAAGTCGAATGGGTTTGACTTTGTGATTTGGGTGTTTGTGTCCAAGAATCTGAATCTTGAGAAGATTCAAGACACGATCCGAGAGAAGATAGGGTTTCTTGATAGGTCGTGGACGAGTAAGACAGAGGAAGAGAAAGCTGGTAAGATCTTTGAGATACTTAGCAAGAAACGGTTTGCTTTGTTTCTTGACGATGTTTGGGAGAAAGTCGATTTAGGTAATAAATAAACCCTTACTTGTTTATCAAGAAGACTTGTGAAGCAAGTTACTAAGGATTTTAATTTTTTTTTAAACAGTTAAAGCTGGTGTGCCGCCTCCGGATATACAGAACAGGTCGAAGGTTGTGTTCACGACATGTTCGGATGATGTTTGTCGGGATATGGGAACACAGACCAAGATCAAAATGGAGAAACTGTCGTGGGAGAGAGCTTGGGACTTGTTTAAGAAGAATGCTGGAGAAGAGACTGTGAAGAGCCACCCGGACATAACCAAAGTGGCTCAGGAGGTTGCAGCTAAGTGCGATGGTCTCCCCTTGGCACTGGTCACAATAGGCCGAGCAATGGCCTCTAAGAAAACACCTCAGGAATGGCGTGACGCTTTGTACATTTTGAGTAACTCTCCTCCAAATTTTTCAGGTCCTATTCTATTAACTTTCAGAACATCTAACATTTTACCAAAAAAAAAACTTTCAGAACATCACTATGTCACCTTGTTTTTAATTTGCTTATATTATTACTAACTAACATTTCATGGAAAGTGACTCTGGATGTAAATCACTCTTCATTTAATCGTGTAACAGTTCTCAAGTTACTGGACAGGAACTAGTTAATGTGTACTCAAGGTATTTTATTTTATTTTTGGCAAATTTTAAAATGAATGAATAAAATTGTATATCAATTTTTTTTACATAAAAAATTGTATATCATTTCCCACGTACGAACTTTTTTTTTTTTTTTTGACAACAACTTTTTTTTTTGATGTAGGAATAATCGTGTTGTTCATGGAGAGCAAAAAGATAGCTGGGTATATTATGATTAGGGAGATTAATCATTGTCATTCATTTGTGTATCTAATTGAGAGTTTATATATTCTTTATTTCACCGGCTAGAGTTTGAAGAATTTGGTTGAAGCTTGGAATGTTTTGGAACTTTTTGATGGTTAATTATTGGTTTTGTATTTAATTTTATTTTAATCGAAAAGGTTTGGTCCTCCTGAATACATATATAAACGACTTATATTTAAAGGAAGAGTTAGGCACTATTTAGCCTTTCTTTCCGCTATTATTGATCCTACTGAAGGATATATGCTTTGGCTAAAGGGAGAGTTAGGCAGCTATTTAGGTCGTAATTGTGTTCTTTCCTATGATATATGAGTCTCATATGAAAAGAAGATTATTCATAAGATATGTTGTCTTCATCACGGCGATGCATATTTTATATTTTATGTTGTCTTCGTTACTGCATGTATATTGTATTTTATAGAAATTTCAAATTATTCTCACGTTAACTTGTGAAAGAAGATTTTTCAATGTCTAATAGCTTAATAATGTTAATGATGGATTGGTTAATGGCTAAAATATTAGGATTATCTTGGGAAAAAATTGAAGATCACATATTTGAATTTTCTTGAAAAATGAGTTTTCTTTAAATGAGAGTTAGATTACATGGTACAGATCTCATTTATATAACAAAACTAATATTTTTCGAAACAATGAAGAAAAGACCGTAGATATTTCTTTTAAAAAATAATTAACAAAAAGTTATAGAAAACTAAAGATTAATAATTCAAGAGTAGAATAGTTCAAATAAACGTGTACTACTCAAACATATAATGATGAGTATCTTAGGTCTACAAAAAAAGTTTTATCTTAATCCGAAAAAGCTTATTCTATCAAAAGTTCATTGTATCTAGAGCAATCTTTATACCTACATTGTATATAATACACACACATTCGTATCTATATATATCACCATTTGAGTCATACAAAAACTAAGCAAGAACTATTAGTGTTGTAGAGCAACGTTTCTCTCATACAATGTCTGCTTCTTACATATCATCATCAACCTACGAGCCAAGGAAAGCCGAAGAACATCCAAAGAGAGCAGGGATGGTAGAGAATATTCCGGCAAGGAAGAAGGCAGTGAACGAACGTGACATCAATGAAAGTGCAGAGGCATTTATACAGAAATTCAGAAAGCAACTCCTTCTCCAAAGTGCTGGAATCAACTTTCAATAACAGTAATGCCCAGACTCTCAACTAGTAGAAATCATTACATATATCGTTTTAGCCTGAGAGATCTTTGAATCTTTGGATTGTATGTATTAAGAAAAAGGTATCAGAATGTATTACAAATAAGTAAAAGAAGATAATAAAACAATGTCTTATTAGAACTTTCAGACAAACAGAAATATGAATGAAGTTTGTTTGTTCTAAAAGCATACAGTTTCACAACTCAAAAACCAGCTTGGATTTGGTTTTACTGAAGCTTCTTGATACCAGGAAAGGAAGGAAGGATCGAGATGAGAGCATCATTGTATCCTACAGGCTCTGTTTCAATTGCAAAACAGAGAAAAAATCGTTATTACGCGAAAAGTAGCAAGAAAAAACATGAATAGGTTAAAGAAGAAGAAGATAGACTTGCCTCCATCCTCTCGAAGTATCTTGACAACCTCTCCAGTAACATCAGACTGGAACATTGATCATGAAGCAGTTTTAACAGACTTGATGGAAGTAAGAGATAGATCAAATTTAATATTATATTTACCTCAATAGGGAACTGGCCACCGAGTTGCTCAATGTAGCACAGAACTTGACCTTCTTTCACTTGGTCTTTCTGTCAAGTGTAAACAAAAGCAATGACAGAGAGTGATGAGTGAGTTCCACGTCAAAATCAAACACTGTCTTCTGCTCAAGAGGATTAGTCTTACCTCTTTACAAGACGAAGGAGTGCGTTTACCCTTTATGGTCTTAGATCTCCTGAAGAATCCTACCTGCACATTACCACACCATTTTGGATTGGTGACGAACTCTCTTAATGAAAGCTCTGGCATTTTAGCCCTTTTAAGTTGTGTGGTTTCTTACTTTTGGAGATTGGAGAATAATCAAACCCTGATCAGCAGCTGAAGATGCTGGTTTTGTGATAGCCAATGAAGTAGAGGAAGCTGATCCATTCGAATCAGCACTCTCGGTAGCTGCAGCAACGGGAGTAGAAATTGGCTGAGGTTGTGGTGGACTAATGTTGTTGTCAGCTAGGTCCCTTGCTACATATAGGCGGAATCCCCCCAGCTATTAGAATACACAAATGAAAGATGCAGAGATATCAGATAAGACTTACTAATCAAAAGAGCAACAACATAACTACAGCTCAACTCAATATGACCCTACTTACTTTCAGTTCAAACTCTGCAATTGATGAGGAATCACATATCTCAGTGACAAGAGCTTCCACCTAGAAGATAGAAAACAAAATCAAACCAAATGCTTCTCACTGAAAAAAATAGACTAAACTGTTTTCATTGTGCAATTATATTCACATGAATCATGTTCTACAAGCTCATCAAGATGACACAATCTCTTCTCTTCCATGGCCAGAGAAAGTTACTCAAATGGGCATCCTAATATTTAGTGGCAAAATTCAAAAACCTACCTCAGAGGGCTTGGGAACGAGCTGAGCGTTCAACGGAGACGATTTGGTCTTTTCAGCATCTTCTACTTCTACACTAGCTACGGATACAATAATAATAATGTTAAATGAGAATACTTCTAAAGAGAAATAAAAGACGCTCTCAATGTACATATCAACCCACATATGGTCATAGAAGAAAGGCCCTAAGATGTACCTGCTGTTTCCACAGCTGTGACAGTAGACACTTGGAGAGCTTTAAAAGATCCAACAACACTTGTCCTCAAAGTCAAACACTTAACCGGCCTTTGAGCAAACAACAAACTTTGACTGTATGGAATCTGCAAGCTTCCAGATCTTACTCTACTTAGATCTACCGCTGAGATTTTAATCTTCGGTACTCCTAGGCTACCTGAAACAGGAGCCAAGTTATCTCATTTGACAAAAAAAACAAGACAGACTCAAGAAGACACAATATCAGCACTGTGGGTGGGCACTAGATATAACCAAGTCTTACACACATTCACAAGATGTCTACTACTTCAAAATAACAACAATCAGTTACATCAACATTGAAAAAATACCAATCTCACTAGCAATATAAAGGAAGTAACTTTGAATCTCATAACATATTTGAGAAAGGCTTCAACTCTAGATAATCCAATCTACAGCAAATTCAACCTTATTGTCCCTTTTTCTAATTATCAATAAACAGAGCTTCCAAAGTTTCGATCTTTTAGATGAATAGGATTCTATGAGAACAGAAAACTATGGAGCCACATACAAATTCGAATGTAGAAACAAAACCATTGTGTCTCATGATTCATAAAATTTAGAGACAAAACAAAAGATAGGTTGTGAGAAATCTTACAGGAAGCCATGGAGGGAGACAAGGATTTCGAGACAGAGAATGTAAGGCAAAGAATGGGATTACAGAGCGTAACGATACGAACGAGGAAGGGTGATGTGAGAAAACGGATGCAAAAATCAAATTTCAGGTTAACACTGGTTGTTCGTTGGTTGGGTTTTTTTCGATACAACCAGAGCGAAGCACGAACGAATAGAAACTTTTTATTTGTTTTGGGCTTTTCTAGCCCATTAATACTTTTAGCCCATCCCTATGTTTTCTAAAAGCACATTAATAACATTAGTTTCTTCTTACAAGAACAATCGATGAAATGTACTGTAGATGCATCTTTCCTTAATGATCAGGAACGAGCTTCAGTGGGATGGGTAATTCGGGATGCTCATGGAGTTTATTGTGGAGGTGTACAGGCCCATGGATTTACAATTTCATCGCCTTTGGAAAGTGAATTACAAGCTTTAATCATGGCAGTGCAAACTACTTAGGAGACTTGGTTACAAAAAGATCATCTTTGAGTCTGATTGTAAAAAAAAGCTATTGACATACTCAATGATAAAGTCTTATATTTCTCATTTTATAATTGGCAAAGGGAGAGAAGATTGTGGGCAATAAAATTTCATGAGATTTTTTTTTTCAGTGGGTTAGTCGGAAAGCCAACAAAGTAGCTGACGCATTAGCAAGATCATGAATTACTTCCATGCCTTCTTATTATTTTCATAATTATGTACCTGTTTCAATTTCTAATCTTCTATATGAAGATCATGTAAACTCTCGTTCATATTAATAAGAAGATGCATAAGTTTGAAAAAAAATATTAGTTCTTTTTATTGAGTCTTAGTATTAGTATTAGGCTTAAGTGTTCAAGTCTTCAACTGAATTCGGTCTGGATTCTGTTGAGTTTTGTTTCTCCAGGGATATACAATTTAATTCAGTTAAGGTATTTTGAAAGTTCGATTCAGATTGAATTTATATTTTTCTCGAGATCGATTCTGATATAGTAACACATCACAAATCCCAATCTAACTCATTTTAATTCTGGATTGATTCTAAATCGGTTTTTGACTACCCAAATACTTAGTTGTGATTTGAAAGTACATAATTTAGTTCACAAACTTAGAAAAATTAAATGATTTACATTAACAAAATTTTGGTGTCATGATTCATTAGTTACTTATTCATGTAATAGATCTTTATACATGTACTATATAGTTATTTTAGGTATTTATTTGGGATTAAATTCGAATTTGGTATAAGTTTATTTATGAGATTTTGATTGTATCAGATATTCATCGAGTTCGATTTCAGTTCTGATAAAATCCATAATCCTAAATACCATAACATAAGATCTATTCAATATTTATATATTGATTTTGGTTCAGATTCATTTTGTTAGGTTAGGTTTGATTCAGGATAACATTAGAAATCTCTGATAATAATGTTTTAAGTTTTCTCTTCACAGCATATTAATTTTTCCTATTATGGCTAATATACTATTTTTGCTGTCGAATTCCATATATAAGATCATAAAAACTAATCCATAATAACTAAAAGAACAAAACGAACATAAAACAGAACCAACAATAGAAACTGAACTCGAGAAATAACATGAAGACAAATCGATATCTCAGCTCATAATTTCATTCCATTGTGAAGTTATGCACACCTTTCAAGTGCCATTTTCAAAACAAAGCAAAATGTCCAGATATACATAATAATTACTATGTTTACTTTTACAGCACATTTTCGATGTTTTATACTAATCATTTTTTGACAAATATGTTTTATACTAATTAATCATACAATATTAATACACACTTGGATGGATGCATCATGCATGCAAGAACCTCCATACATGCTTATCCTAAACAAGTTTAAGTGGCAGTAGTTGGAATCCTTCTACCATTTGAACCAATACTATTTATATAATAATTTTCTTGCATTTTGAAATTCTGCTTACTATTGCACAACTGATCTCTAACTAGGTTGATTTATCTTTCGTTTTGTTTGGGTCCGACTTCCACTAGGTTGATTACTTCTAATACAATATCTGGAATGTATATCAACATTCAAAACTCAAGTGATTGGCATAATGTGATAGAACTATAGTAGACCCTATGCTATAGTCTATTAGAATATACGTTGAAAAGGCTGGACACACAAGAAAACAAACAAAAAAAGCAGCTACTCATGTATAAAGCGATGAAATTGAGAAGAGAATCTTCTTTTAAGAAAGACATGCAGCGTACAATGATTAGAATAATAAAACTAGTAAAAGAAACTGCAAAGTGCAAAGGAAAAATTACGAAAAAGAAATATAATAAATGCAAAAGCACGACAGCTAAAGTTACAATATTGGCTCTTATTGCAACATCTAACAAAATTATCATCTTTAATCCAATCTTGCTCCTCTTTCTCCTTTTCCATTGATTGAAACGGTGCCTGGAAAATATCAAATTTTGAAAGAACACAACGTAAATAAACCTTAGTTTCCGACTTCACGGTCTTGGTCTTACTTCTCAAACAATATGCTAGTAAAAAAAGTGAATAAAATTGAATTATTACCCAAGAGAGTGGAGACAAGGCTACTTCAAAGGCATTATTGTGTAATTTAGAAAGAGGTTCTCATGCTGAAGTCCCTTGGTGCATTGCATCTGAAGCACTCCATTCTACTTGCAAAGTTATGCTCATTGCAACCAAGCCTGTTTTCCAATAATTAAAATATCTATCATCAATTAAACTTAATTAAACATATGTAATTTACATGTAAAACGATGTATAATATTCTTTTTTTGAACACGTATTATATTCATTAATATAGTTATCTTTCTTTATATATATATATATATATATATATATATATATATATATATATATATATATATATTCATCAATATAGTTATCTTTTTTTTACTAAAATATTTCATTTGTACCTAGTGCAAATCCAGTCCCCGGATTTCCAACTGGAGCGGCCACCGTTGCCGGAGACTCTAGACCGCATAACGTCGGCCTCAAACATGGCCGGACCACCGCCGCCACCACCGAGGGATTCGTCCTTGAAAGTACCACATTTGAAGCAAGTTGAGCGGCTGGCAAAGTTATGAGTCCCACAGTTTCCAACGGTGCAGTACCAATCACCTGGACGAACATCGGAGCCGGTGGTGAATCCAAAAGCAGACATACCTCTGCCGCCGAAATCACCAAAGTCTAAGCCACCGACTCCACCAGCACCCAAACGGGAGTCACCGCATCGCTGGCAAGAATCACGGCGCTGGAAGTTGAGGTGGGTGCATGATCTACAGTTCCAGTCTCCGGGTCTGCTCATCTTCGTTAGGTTCTTGTATGCGTGCGCTTATTCTTTATTTCTGTTACATGCACATAAAAACATTATTACAAAAGAAGAGATGCAAAGAAAGTACAAAAAAAGGAGAGATGCAAATAAATTTGAATATTCTATTAGATAGTTCCATAAAATTTTAGCTTAACATATCTATTTGAAAGAAAACAAAAAGAACGCCAAGTACCATGCAACTAATGAAAATGAATTTCTTATGTACTGAAGTCTTGTTTTCTTTGAAAGTTAGGACACGGAAATTAATTGTGTGGTTCAGAAGTATATTTAGGTAGAAGTTAATAGTGGATATATATATTATGCTTTATCATATTATATTCATCACATATAACGTATTATTTGCCAATTAGTTGTGGACTTAGCTATATATTTCTGAAATCAATATCTAATTTAATCAAATAGTTACGATCAAGAAAATAAAAACTGAAGCCCTTTGTCAAAAAATAAAAAAATAAAAAATAAAAACTGACCTTGATGAACTTGGAGTTCTCTTATTATGTGTCTGGTGAAAGAAAACAAGACACGAGGCTTTGAGAGGATGAAGTGAAGAGAATGTGCTTAAATAGAACACAGAAGAACAACTGGTGGCTCTGAGAGGGTAATGTTCACATAAAAAAAAAAAGAACAACTGGTGTCTCGTTTAAGAAAAAAAAAATAATTAAAATAAGAATTACTTTTTCGTTTTCTTCACCTCAATTGTAAACTTTCGCAAAAGAAGAGAAAATATAATATATAAATAAATTAACTGAAAATAGCCTTGAAGTTTTAAAATATGGATAAAATTGGGTTGTCATGGCTTTGAGTGTTTGTTGTAATATGAGATATTTGTATAGATGCATGCTATTGCAATTCTCTTTTTTAATTATATAGAATTAAGTTTAATTTTGCTCACGAAGGACCTCATATACAGATTAAAATTGACTAGTTGAAAATAGTAAACCAAAATTTCAAAATATGCCCAATGTTGTTTACTAGTTCAAATGAATATTCATTTATGCAAGAGACTATATATAGTCAGAGAGAAAATCAACAAAATAATTGTTCACTTGACATGTTTTTGATCACCTCTTGTTATTTTAATTCGTGTCTTGGTCACTTCATCTTTCATATGATATTTATAAATTCCAAGTTTTGATATAATGAAATCATAAAATAAATGTGCTTTGTTAAGAATATGGGGTTAAAGCATAATGTGATTGTAAGCAATTAAGAGTGACATGAAGCCACCAAACAACTAAAGGAGCCCACACCCAACTAAAAGAAAGAGATCTTGTTAACCTCTTGCTCTACACAAAAGTTCTTTGACTGGTACCTTTTTGGACCCTCTATCTAATGCAATTCATAACTATATGTTATAATTTTATGATTATATACTTCTACACCAAGTAAGCTCATCATTTAGTAGCCGATATATGAACAAAATTATTTAATTTAAGTATCTAGTAGCTACCTAGGGGCCGTTACACCTATCATAATTTGTGTTTAGAAATACACTTGAACAAGATCTACAGTTAAATTCATATCAATAAAAAACTATTCCACGAGAAAAAAATAATCCAAAAACACATTCCCATATTTTTGATAAGGTACTAGAGTTACGAGATTGAACTTTTCTTTATCATGAAACTTTTTAACATACTTTAATTTGGAAGATATTAACGTTGGTAGATGGTGAATGAAGCAAGTAAATAAGTTTTTTTTTTTTGACTGAGCAAGTAAATAAGTTTCCGAAGACCATTTATGTGTGGTATCCGAGTTTAACTTTTAAAAGATTGAAATGTCGCGCAACATGGTTTAATTTTACAGCTATAGTTGGGGGCAACATCATAGAATTTGAACTAGTTGGGGACACTAGCATAGGATCTGAAACGAGTTATAAACCATTATCATAAGAATAAGATTAGTTAAAGAAAACAAAAAAAGAATTGGGGGCACGTAACCCCGGTGCTACCAACGTACGTCCCTTAACCTTATATATTTCGTTTTACATCTTTTTGTTAATGGAAAAGTACTATTACGAAGTACCCATATGTTAACTTGCTATATATGTATATATCATTATAATTTATAAGCCAGATGTGTCTCAAATTCACATCTAAATAAACAAAAGCATAGATACACTTCTTGAAGTATAGTCATATAGACCCTGTGAGATATAAACTTCTAAAGTCTCAGTTAAAAACAAAACAAAAAGGACAATGCTAAATGAAATGAAATTAGATAAAGGTGTGCAGATAACTATAAAGAGATGCCACTGAATAGAGAATCGATACGGTATCTTGTACGTGGTATAAGCTTTTGGTTGATATAGAAAAGGTGGCTTAATCTCTCAATTACATTATGGTAAGTCTCTTTCATTTATACTTTAAGGAGGCAACTGAATCGACATCCGAGACACGAATAAAAATCTATGGTACTTTTGAATTTTGAATATTCACTATCTTCGTGCTTCTTTTCTTTTGATAACATTTTATAATACAAGTTCTCCTTTGCTTAGCGGCAACGTAACAATATCTGTGAACTTCCTAAAACAGAATGATCAATGTAATGATGGATTTTGATAAGATGTACATTGGATGTTAAGATTTGCCGTATAAAATTGTGTTTATAGCTTGTACGTACTATTTCTTTTTTCTACTTCGAATATGTATAATTGTCTACAGGAATACATATATATAAGAAACTGTTTTTTTTGGATAAAATATATACCTGAAACTGTAAATTTAAAGAACGTTGAATTATATGTTAATTAAAGAGAACGAAAAACAATTTGTGTTAACAAATTCCTAGCAATGTTAGTTTCTTCAAAACCATATAATTTAAAGATATAATCTTGAAACAGTAGTTCACAACATTTTGTGATAGATCATGAATAAAATAACAAATATATTAGTGTATAATTTCTTTTATATATGTTTGACCACTCTTTGTTCTCATTGATTAAATTTGTAAAATTTGGGTTATGTTAATAGATTAAAAATTAGATGTCGTTTTAATGAAAGATCAAATATCGACTGACATAAAAAAAGATCAAAATATCGTTTTAGTGTAGTAGCAAAGTAAAGAAAGGGTTGATTGTCAAATAATTTTTTTGGGTGGACTAATAATCTTCCAAAATAATTTTTTTATATATACATCATAATAACAAAAAATTGATGATAAACAAAGTTTTTCACTCTTAAAGACTATCTAAAGAGCATGTTCGAACGATTAAGTTCAAAACCGTATAAACAAAAACTGTGTACAAGAGTGGATTGGATAGAAACGAGAAAACCAAACAAAATATAATATTAAAAACACACAATATAATTATGGGTCAAGAAAACATAAAAAGAGGGGAAAAGAAAAGATAAAGGGAAAATCAAAAGAGATGAAGCAAAATAGAGAGTTTCAATAAAGATAAATTTGGGTGATGGTGATGGAATAATCCTTCGATGTTTTCGTTTTGACCATCTTTTCCTTTTTCTCACTTTAATTTCCCTTTATATCTCTCGCTATTTATTCCCATATTGTTTTTAAAAAAAATTAACTATAACAAAGGAAAATTTGACAAATCTTCCAAATACAAATTATTATTTTCTGTAATAATTAACCACGTAAAAAGAGGGCAACTACTAATATCTGGAGTCCATTCTCTTGGAGAAGAGTAAAGTGGGCAACAAAAAAAGGAACTGAGCTGATTCGATTCGATTCTCTTTGGGACTCCCATCCATGCATCACCTCTCACCCTCTTTCATTTTTACTTTCGATTTTCTAATTTACACATTAAATTACTTTTAAAAGTTGTAATAATAATCCATAAAAAACCTTTATTATATGCTCCCAATGCCCAAAATATATCTCAAAATAACTTAGAAAATTTTCATTCAACAGGATTTTTTTTTTTTGACAACTTTTCAACAGGATTTTAAAAACAGAAAAGTATTAAATTTTACAAAATATATGAATAATCCAGAATAAAACTTTCATTCTATGCTCTCGAACGCCCAAAATACATCTTAAAATAACTTAGAAAATTTTCATTCAATAGGATTTTGTAAACAGAAAATGTATTAAATTTCACAAAATATATGGCTAACATATGTGAATTACCTAAAACATGTAAGTGGGATGGCTCACTATGGTTAGTTTAAAGGTGGATCCGCCCTTCCAGCACCGGAGTTGGATCTTCGTGGCTATATACCCCTTGGGCCATATTCTTCATCTGTTCTTATGTTCACGTTTCAATTCATCACATTTTGCCGGACTGTTATTAGTATTCATCAAAGTGAAAGTTAAAGATATCATCTAGAACAGTAGAACCCCCCCCCCCCAAAAAAAAAGATCAATCAGTTACTTTCTGTAAAAAAAGTATGTTAGTTTTATCTCGGCTGGAGCTGTTATCTCTACTCGTAAAGTATTCTACACTTAGGGTGGATGTGCCATGCATATTAAGTGACNCCCCCCCCCCCCAAAAAAAAAGATCAATCAGTTACTTTCTGTAAAAAAAGTATGTTAGTTTTATCTCGGCTGGAGCTGTTATCTCTACTCGTAAAGTATTCTACACTTAGGGTGGATGTGCCATGCATATTAAGTGACAACAATTGCGGAAGACAATTAAACAACCAGTTGTTGTCCCTAATTCAATGAGATTATAAATTTCGGTCCGGAACTTCTTGTAATCACTGAAAATAAAAAATAAAACATGATTTTGCATATAAAAGTAACCAAATAAAAATCATAAATCTATTTTAGATGACGGTCAAATATATGGATTTTGAATATTAGAAATATTATCGCTAATACCTCTGCTCAGAATGATGGTTCTAATATGGAACATTAGCAATGATAAAAACAATATGAATTCATATATAAATTTTTTTTCTCAAATATTGATTTTTTTTACTACTTTTTTATTTTATTTTTATATTAAACAAATAATTTTGAGACAAAAATTGATTATGTTCTTCTTACAAAGAAGAGAATTTATGTTTTTCTCTTATATTTTAACTATCCCCAAGACATTACTTGAAAAATTGATTTCACAAATGTTCTCTCTACAGTCATTTTCATTAAAAAAATATTTCATGTAGTATTATAAATGATGATATGATTTATTGCTAAATGTAACATGAACGTTTATATTTATTATTGATTTCTAATTTTTGATAAACTTTTTAATAGATGGTAATAACTCATATATCATCATTAAAAAAAATTATTCAAATGTGACATTATATTATATAACAATACAAATATAATTTTAAAAATTTAGAAATATTATTTTAGTCTATTTTTCTAATCATACAATCTTTATTGCAAAACAATACTTTCAAAATTTTATACAATCATTTCAAAATGATAACTTTTAATCGTAATACCATTTTATTTTTATTTTTACAAATTTTAGAATTTTTCTTTAGTTTTATTTTTGATAACTTTTTATATATATATATATATATATATATTAATTCTTTTTAATTTTATACAAGTTGATTTAATATATGTTAACCAAATAAATAAATTAAAATTTATCTAGTATTATATATTTTTAAAAATATATACATCTATTTTTAAATATAATTTAAAATAAATAAAATTGATATGGATATAAAATATTTATGTTGAATTAAATATTACTTATATTAAAATATTGATATAAAATAATAAGATCTAATATATTAACAAAATTCTATTTTTAAATACAATTTAAATTTAAAATTTTACTGTTGCATATTATGCCGGAAAACCCCTAATTTTCCTTAACTTATTATTTGATGGGTTTTTTTTGAACACCAATTATTTGATGCTATAAAAATGGTTGTAGATAAAATAACAGATAGGAGAATCTATAAATTTACTGACTTATTGGTTAAACGTTAGTGGGTTTGATGAGAAATAAAATAGATGGGATCGTTAAAGTTAAGCTGCAACTGTGATTATATGCTGGCGGTGTTATACGTTGTCGAAGAAATTTTTTCTTTTCCTTTTGCCATTATAGTATCATACTAAGTGATTTTCCCGTGCTCATGCACGGATATAAATATTTATTAAGTAAATATACTATAATAATTGATTACTATTTACTTTTAATTTTCAATTAATTTATAATTTGCATATATGATTTATATTAATAATATTATTTTACTTTAATTAGACATATTATTTTAGAAATATTATATCTAGTCAATTTTATTATTTTATAGTCGATTTTACTGTTATTATTTGAGTATATTAGATTACATTCTTTTATCTGAATTCAACTATAATGTTTTTTTATTTTAAATATATTAAATTTTGTTTAATTATATTATTTACTTTTAGGTTGTTTGCTGTCTTAGATGTCAATATATTTTAGAAAAGTTATTTATAACTTAAGATATATTATGCCTATAATGAAATATAAAATAATTTTGATTTCAAATTACATCAACCGATATAAATAATCTTTGAAGTCTCATGCATATATATAAATTTCACAAAATAAATCAAATTAAATTAATATTATTTATCATTTAAATGTGCATGTATTTTCATAATATTTATCAAGTTATATGTTTCTTTAAAATATAGTAGAAAATAAAGCAATAATCAGTAAGAAGTTTTATACTTAAGTAACTCATATATTTTTGGAGATTCATGAACACATATCAATATTTACAATAACTAAAATATTTTATAAATTCTAAATAATTTTATATCTTATATTTATTGAATGATAAACTGATATTATTTTAAATAATCTTTAAAATGAGAATTCGGATTTTCTTTGGTATTTTTATTATGGTTATATTAAGTTACACAAACATAAAAAAAAATTTTAAAAAAAAATTAAGACACATATAATTTAAATAATGATAGAATATAACATATCTATGTCATTAAAGTATATAGTGGTATGATATTTTAAAATATTTTGTAATTATTTTATTAAAAGATGTTTATTGCTAAAAAATATTTTAATTTCTCTTAAAAATAAGCAGTAAAAATTGTGGTTGTATTTGAGAAATCATATTATATAAGTAAATTTTAATTTATAGATATTTTTTTTGCTTTAGTTTAAAGATACTATAGTCAACTAATTATGTTTAAAAGTAATTTTTTTTTTCAAATATCAAAATTATATGTGTGAACTTTTTGTTATGAAATCACATTATATAAAAATATATATTTTCATATAAGAAAATACAGATATAAAGAAAGTATTTTATTAATTAAAAAGTACATTTTATGTTATTTAAAATATTTTAATGAATGTTAATATTTTGTTAATTTTCCCTTTTAGTGAAATCATATTATATAAACATATATTTTCGTTTTTAATTTTTCCTTTTAAATTTTATAGATGTTTTTTCTATTATAAATTTTAGTTGGAAATTTTTAAAAAGGAAACTAAATACAAAATTAATAATACTATTTTACTATTTTGATAGTATATTACTATTTTGTGAACTTTCCTTTTTAATGAAATCATATTATATAAACATATATTTTCGTTTTTAAATTTAATAATNTTTTTAATTTTTCCTTTTAAATTTTATAGATGTTTTTTCTATTATAAATTTTAGTTGGAAATTTTTAAAAAGGAAACTAAATACAAAATTAATAATACTATTTTACTATTTTGATAGTATATTACTATTTTGTGAACTTTCCTTTTTAATGAAATCATATTATATAAACATATATTTTCGTTTTTAAATTTAATAATTTGTTTTCTTTTTTATTATAAAAGTTATTTGGAATGTTTTAAAAAGGAAACTAAATATAAAATTAATAATATTATTTAAATATACTATTTAAATATATTCATCAAGGATATCATAGTAATCAACCGGTGTAAAAGTCAACATGAGCACGCCACATAGGAAAATGAATTCTCAAATAATATTATAGAGATGTATTGCTTGCTGCCACTAAAATTTAACTACATTCGTTCATTTATCCTTGTGCGCGTCTATTATATCATCTGGCGCCATTCAAACTTTACTAAATGTAACATATGTTAAAAATTTCAACGTGCGTCATATCTCATTTGATTCAACGTAGGTTGTATTTCATTGGCTAGTTGTGACACATCTAACAAGGCTAATTACATGTTGTATTTCATTGGCTCGTCGTCACACATCTAACAAGACTAATTATATGTGGAGGTGAGTACGTAGTTCAAGGACTAACCTCGAAATTTGCTCGTCGTGGGTGGATGAGCATCTATTTTGATTCAGAAAACTAAAAGAGTATTTTAATTGCTCTCTTTAGGTGATGTTTGAGTTTGACACTGTCACGGAACGTGCATATAGGATATCCGTATTGATATTATATTGTTAAGAGTGCTCTAATATTAATATATTATAACATGCAGTGACGACACACTTCTGGTGTCACCACGTATCAAACATCGTTCAACTAACCATGACGTGTCGCAACCTCAGAGGACAACACGTACAGAGACAGGATCGAGAACCCGCATACAAACGCTCGCAAAGTACAGCACCCCATACTTAGAGGATATATACTTCTAATTTAATCTCAGCACACCATGCAGGTATACACGTGTCCTCAATGCTTACACATGTCTCATTCTCCAACCGACCAAAACACACTACAAATGTCCCGATGGTTTGGAAAGGCAATACACAGTTCTACACAGCAACAAACACTTTCAGAAAAAGCTGTTAAGTATCGTTTCATATTTTACACATTTGAAGAAAAGAAAAATGGCGTCTAACCAACAAAGCTACAAAGCTGGTGAAACCAGAGGCAAGACTCAGGTAATAATAATATCTTTGTGAATATTATTTATAAATGTAAAATTTATTCTGTAAAATTATAAAGATGATGATTTGGTTGTGTAATAACAGGAGAAGACAGGACAAGCTATGGGAGCAATGAGGGACAAGGCTGAGGAAGGCAAGGACAAGACTTCCCAGACGGCCCAAACGGCCCAACAAAAGGCACACGAGACGGCTCAGGCAACTAAAGATAAAACATCTCAAGCTGCCCAAACGACCCAGCAGAAGGCTCATGAGACGGCCCAGGCGGCAAAAGACAAGACATCTCAAGCTGCACAAACGACTCGTGAGACAGCCCAGTCAGCAAAAGACAAGACATCCCAAGCTGCCCAAACGGCCCAAGACAAAGCCCACGAGACGAAGGACAAGACCGGGAGCTACATGTCCGAGACGGGAGAAGCCATAAAGAACAAGGCTCAAGACGCTGCTCAGTACACAAAGGATACGGCGCAGAACGCGGCTCAGTACACGAAAGAGACGGCTGAAGCCGGGAGAGACAAGACCGGTGGGTTCTTGAGCCAGACCGGTGAGCATGTGAAGCAGATGGCTATGGGTGCAGCTGATGCGGTGAAGCACACTTTTGGGATGGCTACAGAGGAAGAAGAACATTATCCAGGCACAACTACGACCACTACTGGTACTACACGGAGCACTGATCAGACTCGCCATACTTATGATAGGAAGTAAACAAGAACTATGAACGTGTCTTGCTTTCTGTTGTTTCAATAATGTCTCTTGTATTTGTAATTTCTGTTGTTTACTTGTGTTTGTGATTCTGTTTTGTTTTGTTTCTTTCGTTGTGACGGTGATCCTGGAGTCTTCTAATGTCCAGCCAATAATTTTATATTCGATCTTGTTACAACTTTTGTGTCATCCAAAATTTGTATTTTATTTAAATGTTCCATACCACGGTCCACATTATGCAAGAGGTTTCCAAGCATTAGCATAATTGTAATCAACTCTGATGTTCAAAACAAATATGTTCTATACTTCTTCTTTTTTTGTGCACATATGTTCTATACTTCTATGAATCTAAATGAATTCAAAAAATCTACAGTTAATTGTCATCAGAGATTGATTCTTTTTGAACATAATCATGATCAGGGGTTTTAATCTTGATTATATACTCACTAATTCTATGAAAATGTTTGACATTTTAATACCGATAAAAAAATAATAAAAATGTTCACATTGTTAATAATTAAAATATTTAAGATAAATACAATTATTTAGAAAATCCATATATTTTGCAATTTATATTAAGCCTAAAATATGTATAATTGCATTAAAATTTTAAAATAATATTTGTGTAGCAAGAAATGTTAAAAAGATAAACTTTAATGATATAGAAGGGAGTAATATTTTTACAATAGATTAATTGTTAACAAATATATTTTGTTTATAAATTACAGAACCAAAAAATATTTATTAACCGTAAAACTCGATAAATGAATTACCTAAACCAGAGAAAACCGAACCAGTAAAAAAACAAAAATGTCAAAAGGACGAAAATATCCGCGACACAACAAACGACACCGTATAACACCTTAGGGTTATGAGTTATGACACGATCTCCTTCCTGTTCGGTCCTAGAGAAGCGGTCGTTGTAAAAGATCTTCTAGAGACGGTGTTTGCCTCTTTCTGTTTCCGTTCTCCGTCGTAGATACGATCATTAATCTCGCTAGTTTTTTTACCTTCGTGGGCTAAACAAATCTAATTAATTTAGAGATGGCAGCTGCTTTGTCTAGCAGGTTTCTCAAGACCGTTCGTTGTAACAGATTGGTTAGTCTCTCTTCAAAAACTCTTTGCTCAATCTTAAAAATCGTTTCTTTTTCGTCTCCTGCATATGGGTATTGATCCTGCTATTCATTGAACCAGTTTAGATAACATTACTTGAGCTTCTCATAGAAAAAGATTACTACTTTGATGTTCTTATGTTCTGTCTTGTTTTTATTTTTAATTGGATGCAGATCGAATTGATTGAGTTTAATTTGAGAATCAACGGTTTTATGAAATGGGTTCTGTTTGCAGGCATCAGTCTATCAAAATGGGATGATGAGATACTCATCTTCTGTTCCCAGCGATTCAGACACACATGATGACTTCAAGCCTACACAGAAAGTTGCTCCTGGTTCCACTGACTCACTAAAGGATCTCGTTGAGAATGTAAGTTTCTTTTTGTTTTCTTGTGTTTGTGTTTGGATTATGCTTTTGGTTGCTTATGATGTTTGGCTTTGGATTGGTATTTAGGATGTGAAGGAAAATCCTGTGATGATCTACATGAAAGGAATCCCTGAAGCTCCTCAGTGTGGGTTTAGCTCACTAGCTGTAAGGGTTCTGCAACAATATAGTAAGTTCTTGATGTGTTCTTTTGGTTACAGATTGAGTTTGAAGCCACCACTATCCTGAATCTATATGTGTTGTGACTTCTGGTGTTTCAGATGTTCCTGTTGGTGCTAGAAACATTCTTGAAGATCCAGAGTTGAAAAACGCTGTGAAATCCTTCAGGTGAGAGATTATGCTTCATACAGAGATTCTTATATGTTTCTTGGGGATTTTTTCTTCACTGGTCTTAAACTGATTGATGAGTTATTCTGTGTAGCCATTGGCCTACATTTCCACAGATTTTCATCAAGGGAGAGTTTATTGGAGGCTCAGACATCATTCTCAACATGCACAAGGTTTACCTTCACCAAGACTATACCCTTTTCATCTTATTGTGTTGGCTTATGATCTCAAGTCCTTTTTGTATCATTACAGGAAGGTGAACTTGAGGAGAAGCTTAAAGACGTCTCTGCAAACCAAAAGTCTCAGTAAGCTTCTTGAGATTTTGATCCAAGTCTGAAGTTATTATGCTTACTGCTGATGAATGAAGTTATTATTATGTTTTGTTTTTGTTTCTTTACATAAGAATGCCTTTTAATGTACTGTAATAAAGAAAACTCTCAAGAAACTTGTTATGAACAAAACTTGATACTATGTTATTTTAAGAGGTTTTATTTCATTATTCATAATCAAGAATCCAAAAAGCAGAAAAAAAAAGCAAAAATTAAATCACAAAACAGTCGACGTATACCCCAAGAAAACCCACTCATTATACATTATATATATATTCTACACCACCATATAGATAGATAGCTATAACATGCTTTTGGAGCTTAACGTGAGCCATCGAGACCAAGCCTTGACGCGAGCCAGTGAACGACCTCATTCATTTCTTTCGGAACCGTATAGTGACCAAGCCTACACAATCACAACAAACTTCAGACCAAACACAGTAAAGCAAACTAAACATATAACTTTTGGTATGTATAGTTTATAACATTGTACCCTTCATATGGTTTGAACACAACTTGTCGAAATCCAGCCATGGCAAGTGCATGCGCAGATGTTTCTCCAAACCTATAAGGAACTACATCATCCGCTGCAACAACAACAAAAAAAAAAAAATAACTATCAGATATTTATCTTGAAGAAACAATGAACTCAACTTTATATGTGTACACATACAAGTTCCATGTGCAAGTATAACTGGTATAGATGCAGCACGCCTTGTAGCCTCATTTGAACTTTCTATTTTGCTCCTTAAGCTCCTGCATTGTTATGTTTGAAGATTCTAATGTTTAGTCTCTTATGTTACCTAATGACATGAAGGTGTTGAAGAAATATATACCTCCAACCAGGAAGCCAACCACTGAGTCCTACAGTAGCTCGTAGGTTTATAGTATAGGGAAGTCCGTTTCCATAACGTCCAAGAGCGTAACACGTTGTGGAGTAGAGTGCTATTGCTGCACCCATGCTGAAACCCCCTATCCCAACTTTCACTGAAACAAATTACAAAGAGCATTTTGGTAGTCAGAGTTAGAGATTGTGATGGATATTAGTAGATATATAACTCTTTGGTTGGCTTACCATCTGTTGGTTCGGCTGATAAGAGGTTAGCAATATGTGCAGCTGAAGCATCTAAGCCTTCTATATCATCATGAAGATCCTCAGAGATTTCTCCCACGTCAAACCCTGAGAAGCAATGAGTTTGGTTATTATCCTTTAGTTATCTCTATGAGAGAAAGTTTTGGAGAAGCCTAGAAGTTGAATGATCTTACAGGCAGTGCAAGGAAAGCCTCCCAGAAGTGAAACAGGACGTGAGGGAGCAGTTGGACAAATCCACTTTACCTGTACATAGCATGCATGTTTATCAGACAATGAGAGTTCAGTAATACAGAGAACTACTTTCAAGTGTGTTGTTGTGTTCATGGATACTTACGTTTGGAAGAGGCAGACTCTCCAAGAGCTGAGACGAGCTGCAGAGAGAGTGGAGATAAAGTGAGAAGGTGTTCACTAAGAGAAAGGAGAATGTTAACTTTTGTTTAAAATCTTTCAACTCATTTGGGCATTACTTTTACAAGCATGATGATAATAGTAACTTGCCTCAAAAAGGGCATTGATTATAAGTACAAGGCATGTGAAAGAGAGTATTATATTACCTGGAGCCATTGTCTCCAAGACCGTGCAACCAAACAATAGTAGCTTGGTGCTTTCCTTTGGGCCTCACAACATAAGTCCTTCCAAACTCATACCCCCTTGCACTTCTACTACCTATTTCCATAAACATATTTGAAATCACAAAACAGAGTCATTAAAAAGCACACACTTCATAACTAAGCACCAAACATTAAAGATCAATAACATAAGACAGAGAAAACAAGAAGTAGAAACAAACCAGAACCCATGCTTTGATGAGAGTAGCTCATTCTTGTTCAGTGGACAGTACAATTTTAGAGACTTTGTTGTGATTTTTTTTTGGTAGTGTTTTCAAATGTCACAATACACACAATGATTGAAAATATAAGAGAAGGTATGGGAGGTGAAATGTGTATTTATAGAGAAAATTTGAGGTGATGTTGAGAGGAGAGGGAATAAAAAGAAAAGAGATGTGAATCTGAATCATTCATTATGGGATGTTAAATGTGTACACCAGCTACACAAAAAAAAACTTCTACTAAAAGAGAAGGCTAAAGAGCATCCATGGAGATAGAATAAGGAAATCACAGTTTCTTTTTCTTTTATTTATATTAATATAACAAAAGAAATAAATCTTTTTGGGAACATAAGGAATCAAAATCAAAACCTTGAGCAGAGCTAGCGGCAAAAATACTCAGAGGAGAGAGATAGAGAGAATCAATGCCTTGTGGCAGTGGAAGAAAATAAACTCCGCGTAAAAGAATATTAATTCTGTATAATATAACATAACCACAAGTATATTACTAGAAACATGAGGGCATAATCCAAAACTGAAAAAGAAAGAAGAAATTGAAAAAAAAAAATTGTTCAAACATTTTTTTAATGTGAAAACATATAAAAATGAGAAGATTGCTGGATACCCATTAATCAGAAAGTTTAAAAATATTCTTTTTTAGGGTTCTTGGATTTGTGAAATCTGAAAGCACTGAGTGTAATGATGATACGTAGGAAACATCAGTGACCAACCTGGATTGCATGTGGGGGGGGAAGCAATAAAACCAACAAAAGCCTTTGATCTTTTCTCATCTTCTTCAACGCTTCTTTCATTACTCTCTTTTGTTTGACACTGTTGTGCGCGTTGTCATGCCCATTTATTCTACCCTACATTCATTGCCTTCTTACTAGATAATATGTAATAAACTTGTATTGACAATATTTGTTTAATGCATTTGATTACCTTAAATTTGGATGGATCTTTCAATATGGTGTTGTTTTGTGTTAGTGTTGTTATGGTATCATTATCTAAAATCCAAATAGTAAAAATTGTATATGAAAAAGTTAACTAAGTACTACATGAAAATGTTTTCAATAAAAAGTGTACTTGGTTGAACCTATAATTAATTGATGAATACATACATCTTTTTTTTTTTTTTTTGTAAAAATGAATACATACATCAGCTACTTTACTTGTTGGTTGCTAGTTGGCAAAACAAAGAACCTTAACTAAAGTACACTTTGCTTTTTATATGTGATCATTATAAAACATCTATTCATTAATTCTTTTTTTGGTCTTAACAAGTTTTTTTTTTCCATTAGCCTTCGCTGTTCTTGTTGATTTGATTATGGACAGTGATAATACAAATGCATTACATGACAATAATACGATACAAACCATTACACGAGTTATTTGAGAAACTTTCTTCTATCCATTTCTTTAGTTATGCGTTAATTCAGTTCTTCTTTTAGACATTACATGTTCTATGTTTGGTCTGTTTATTGGTCCACTTAAATTATTCGGATCCTCGTATTTCTTGATATTAAAAGAGTGCTTCGTATTCTAATCAGTGGAAGGTTTACAGGTAGAAAATTAATTAAAAGTTATATTTTACACACGTGTAGCTCTATTTTGGGTGAGGTTAATTAGTATTTATATACACTATATTAAGAAAAGAAAAAGGAGCTTCAGTGGGAGTGACCTACATGGCTACATGATGATAAAATCAGAATGGGTCTGACCGTCTGAGGCTGAGCAATGCAACTTGCATGATTCAAAATCCTTTCACTTATTAAACTTTACCCAAAAGGCAAAACAATTATATATATTTGTAGCCATTGTAACGAATCGCATTCTTATTACAATTTTATATATTTAATGAAAGTGCCCATTAACAATCTAACACGTTATTTTGAACAGTAGATAGCAAAACGTAAAGATCATGTTAAAACATAAACAAAATGTATATGTATGATCAAAACAATGGACATAGTTGCATGGATATTGAATACGTAATGCAAATTGTTTCAGTACAATCTATATGCCCTAATCAACTCCTTAAGTGGTTTATGCTAAAGACCCGCACTGCGCATAATAAATCAATAATTGCCTTTTGTCTCCTTTTATATTTCTACCTCAAAGATCTCTACAGATTTGATGGAATGATTACTATTTATCTTTCGTGAAGGGATATATCAACCACTTAATTACTTATTTGATTTAAGAACCTAAATGATAATAGGAACTGAGTACTTTATGACCGGTTATCATATATGGCATTCAATTTGTTGTATGAATTAAATGTGAGATTTCTATTACAATAAGAACTCATGTGACATACGTAGAATGAAAATAGTGTTCTTATTAGTGGTTATGAATTAGTTACTAACTTTAAATCTTCTACAACACAGAAATGATTGTTGAACTATTACTTGACATATTCTTAGTAATGACGGTATCACGTTACATAACTTTAACTTTAACAAAGGTCAACAACTTTTGCAAGTTAATTATATATTCTTGCGATCCTTTTCCTTTTTTCCTTAACCAGGGCCGGCTCAACATTTGTTTGGGCCCCTGGGCAAAAAATTTTTTTTTACTTTTAATGTTTATATTTATTAAAAAATAAAATATTTTTTTAAATTTTTAACATCAATATCTTTAAAAAGTTTGTTATGAAAATAAATTATGTATATGTAAAATATTTTAGGGCCCCTATTCAACTAAAATTTATAAATATTTAAAATTTTCTATATAAAAATATGTATATATAAAAAATATTGGGCCCCTTAATTAGTAAAATCGGGGGGACACGGGTTTGGACCCGGGGCGGTCGCACCGTTTGTCCCCCCTCGTAAGCCGGCCCTGTCCTTAACATGTATATAGCGTTTTAGTCAACTCTTCTAGTGACCCACTATTTCAATAAGAAAACAAATTCAATTGGCGGTGAATACTAAATAGTCAACCCAAATTAGAAAGAGTTAATTATTGACGTATTTACATTAAGACTTTCTTATCAGTTGACATAAAACAAAATAATGGATGCTTCCGGCACTACTATGTTAGTTTGATCATTTAAATTAAGGAGAGTATATAAATAGAATAGTTCGTAGAATAAAAGGATATTAAGACTCAATTAAAGTTAATGCATTTAAAATTATATAAACACCATCGATTACAGAATATATACTGTAAAACTAATTTTGTTAATCTTTTTTTTCTGCCGACCAAAATGGACCGATAATATTTGTTTTCATTTGCATACAGCATGTTCGCAGATAAAATTATTATTATAACGAACCATGTTAAATATTACTGCATCTTTGTTTAAGTATCAGTACCTATTGTCTATTGATTATTATTATTATCGCGCGAGCACATCAATAAGAGGACGATCACTCGTGCCGTTCTTTATAGGTTATATGCTATCACTGAGAGAATGAGAGTATATGTCTATGATGTGCATAATTAATTTAATGGAGGGAGCAATTTACAAGTTTTATAATCCTTTTACTGGGGGACAAGTGGCATCTGATTGTGTAATTATATCGTCAAATTGTACTACTAAGCATTATTTCTTTTAGCGCTAGATGTTTTAAACACGACTGCATTAATTAACCAGTACTTTGTAAATAAAGGAAACAGCCAATTGGTCGTAGAGGTGTTAATTAATGGTAGTCGTATACTTGTATGTCTAGTTTTACATTTTTTTTTTTTTGAGACTTGGCTTTCTTGTTTGACAAATTTAAGCCTAAAGTTATCATGTAATGCTTGTACTATATATTAAAAGTATGATATGCATAATAGTACAAACAGCACAATTAATACTAGTAAAATATGATATGCCGCAGTATAATAAGAAATCTTTTGAAAATATTATTTTGGTTTGTTCTTTTACCTTTATGTTACAATCTTATAAATAAATTATCTTAAATGATAATTTATCATATACAACTGGTTACTATAACTATCTAGTATCCATAGTAAAACAATTTAAATGAAAATAAAGATCAAAGGAATATTGTACACGTGTATATAGTATTCATCTAACAGAATTATATATGTGTTTGTTTTTAATTTAGTTTGTTAGAAGCACCTAATTGGAAAGAGAGAAAACTCGTCACTTTTTCCTGAAGACATAATCTGATTTTTCACCTAGTACTTATCTAATGTAACATAATAAACACTAATTTATATATAGAGTACAATCTCATAATATATTCATGCAGGCTGACAAAAACATATATATGTATATGTTAATGCATGCACGTCTGAAGACGAAAAGAGTTCGTAGTGAGGGCAAGCTGTATCGAACATAAATAGAGAAAACTGTTTATTTGGTGATTTGTCGTCCCTAAGTAGAAACGGAATATAAACTCCGATGTTCTTTTTCTTGATAGTTTGTTTCTTTTTCGTTTTTTAAAAATAATTAAATTACTCTCTTTTTGATTGTTTTCGAATATATCCCATTCCGAAAATAATATCCTTTGTTTGTCTTTATTTACTTCTATTTTATAGCTAGTTAGGTTTTGCATTGGTTTCACAAGCTAGTACATATACTATTTTTTTAAAACGCATGTACTATATTTAGGTTTTCTGCTTGGTCTTTTCATTGTGAACATATTATGATGTGAAACCACAAAAGCATATGAAATAAATAAGAACTGACGCAGTTTTGAGATATTAACAATCTGCTTAGCTTCATCAAGTTAATTCATTAATTATATTTGTAACTAATCAAGTTGATTAATTTGGTCCTAAGCACTACCTTTGAGAACGTTAGGAAAGTAACCGTGTTCGGTCCCGGTGTAACCGTGTTGTATACACCTTCATTACAAATGAACAAAAAGATGGAAAGAAAAACCTTTATTATAAGCAAATAAAAAAGATTGAAAGTAAAATGTAAATGCATGCATCGTATGAGTAATTAGCGTTAAACCAATTAATGCACAAGGTTGGAAGAAAATTGATTTTTTCTATAAACATATTGAAAGCATATGGCCGTTCACAAGGAATCAGGGACAAAACCAAAACGTCAAATAATGAAAAGACATCGACCCATAGAAACAAAAGTTGAATATATAATAAGCAAAAGGAGGCAAGAATGATTCTGATTCAAGAATTGTTACAAAAGTAAAACAACGGTTCGTAAGAGTTTTGGCATTTTTTGACAAAACTTCCGATACCAAAGTGTTGTTCTAAAAAGATCCAAAAAAAAAAAAAACATTTTCAACTGTGTTTCGCCAGAGGCATATATCTATTTATTCCAATCATAAAAATTATGAAAATAACGTGAAAAAAAAAAAGTAAAACTCGCGGCAAGGAATCAGTGGTGGTCGTCTTCATCACCGTGACCATCCGGAGGCCCACCAGGACCAACCACTTCCAGCTGCAACACATACACGATCTCACCATTTCAACATTCATAAACGGACAATCTCAACGAGTGATTGCTCTAATCCTTTTAGAGTTATGTCTGAGCTATGACTATTTATTAACCATTAAGCACAATCTGATACGAGTTTTTAACTTACCTCAAAGTACTGAGTGCAAACGGGGCATTCAAAAGATTTTCCTTTCTCCAGCCAGAACCACACAACGTCGTGTTCATCCTCTGCAGTAGAGATACAAATCATCCATTTTATGCCTCTTTTTCTCATTCAATTTTATAACACTAAAAGAGTGAAGAAGGGACTGGACTTACCGCCTTCGCCACCAGGGCATCCCACAATCCGCTTGTCATAGTAGGACTTCACAATAGCAGGAGCTTCCTGAGGTAAATACAATTTGGTAAGTGTTAACGAGATAGAATGCTGCTCACTCAAGAGACAATTTGACACAAGAAAAAGGGAAATGTCAAATGTCTCAACTGTGTTATAAACTTATACAGCATGTGAACTTAACCAGACATATAAATCTATTTATTACAAGAAATGATTCTTAACAAAAGAATTTTCATGATCCATAGACATCTGAAAAATTTCGTCATCATCTTGAACATAAGCATCATGGGCAGTGGAACATGGTAGACAAACAAACAAAAATACTTGTTGAATGCACTATTCAAATCCCATATATGATTCGAACCCAAGCTAGTGCCTCGTTCAGGGAACTAATACTAATTATAGAAATTAACAAAAGTTCCTGAGATAGTATGAAGAAAGGTTGGTGTTAACAATTAGACAAAGCTTCAAATTAGACATTACTAAAGTGAGTGCTGCATGCTAAAGCAGTCCTTGGTGAAGGAATAACACGGACCAATAAAGGTAAGTAAATTAGGCGGGACTCAATTTAATTTGGAATAGAGATGAGTGTCGAGATATTTGAGGTAAAAGAAACAGGGCAAACAGGACTTATACAGCCTTTCACCACACTAGAAACGCTGACGGGGGTGTAAACTAAACTTTGCAGTGAAAACAAGGGTGAAGATATTTAAAGAGATTGAAAGGAGTTACAAGAAATCTTAACGAATAGAAAGTAAAACTAACCTTAGTTCCAAACGGACCTTCGGGGAAGTCAATGTCAAGCAGTCTCCTCCCCTGCCACAAGATTATAAATGACAAAAGTTAAAATTTTGATTTCCTCAGCAGAGAGAATTATATATACTTTAAGGCCGATAAAGCAATGCATCACTAATTCACTACTCATATATGAATGATTAAAAATGCATTGAGAGTCACCTCCAATTCAGCTTCAAGCTCTTCTTTCTCATGACCAGTAGCAATCGGCATTACATCCTCCACCTTCTTCTTTGTAACCGTCTCTACTGCAGATAACAAAAGGGTATAACAGTCATTCACTCTCCAACATCAAATTAGGGCAGGCAGACCAA
>CAKOAT010152154.1:0-69711 GCA_932364175.1 Eruca vesicaria subsp. sativa
GAACCTGGATTGAACAGAAGAAGCGACCTGGTTTTGCCCTGACAGGGTTTAGATGCCTTGTTACGTGATGAACGTTACCAAACATTTGAAACAGCAACGAGCTAATGTTCAGACATTAAGTGGTTGAATGAGGCAAGGGGAGGATTCTCTCTTAGGAATTTCAACGAACAGTTTGAGTGCAACTCTTGAACCTGAAGAGGTTATGGTGTTAAAGACCGTCAACATGTATGATTCTTTGACAAGAAGACGTCAAGCTCGTAATGCAAAACGTGGAACGGAAGTAAAAGTGAGTTGGAAGAAGCCAAGGGAAGCTACAGAGGATAGGTGAAGCTGTGAGAGAGAAGAGATGAGAGTTGGAAAGGCAGAAAGCATTGTTTATGTTTGGATCATAAATGGGCCCTAACGAAATAAGAATCTTATAAGGCCTAAGAGCCTTTATCGTTGATTGATCACGTTGACGAATCTTCGTTTTTGTCAACGCGCGTTGACGAATCTATATGGTATTTTTATTAGAGATAAAATATAAATATTAGAAATCACTCATAGAAATATACTAATATCATATATCAGTGTAAATAAAAAGAAAAAAAAAGATTGTTTATGACATGAAAAAAAAATCTCATGTGGTTTTTGATATCTTTATTATTGCTCAATGAACTCCTGTAAAGTAGTTTTCATATACATGTTTGATGTTTCTTACTAAAAAATACAGTTATGAACTTATACAAAAATATAGTTAATGTAGTTTCCATGTCTTGCGGGTTTCTATGTAACGAGTGGTGCTTAATTTTTCAAAATCTCAGAAATATTTGTTTACTGAGCTTGCAACATCATATGAATTTTTTATGTGATTTGATTTTATTCACACAATAATGCGAATCACTTTCTAATAATTCATTAATTTTTTTACTACTGAAGTTTAAGCACTCTTAATTTTGGAGGTTTTTCTAGATATAAATGAAAAGTAAATGTATTTTTGTAATATATATAGTCAAATTAATTATATTATGTTTTTCACCGTATACTAAAAATCAGAATGCTACATTAATGTTTTCGTTGCTTTTTTTTTTAACGTCTGATTAATTATGCTAT
This sequence comes from Eruca vesicaria subsp. sativa, assembly GCA_932364175.1. NCBI lineage: Eukaryota > Viridiplantae > Streptophyta > Magnoliopsida > Brassicales > Brassicaceae > Eruca > Eruca vesicaria. Next base: position 1,093 of record CAKOAT010152154.1, read on the forward strand.
TACAACGATGAGAATATTACATAGACGATTTTACAGCTGACAATTCTACCATCTTGTGAGAATACACGCCTGACTGCGTCATTCCGAGCCGTCCTATGAGATCCATGTTCGATGGTACGCCATGCACCAAGCTAAAGATCTCTTGTAATTTGTTTCTTCATAATCTGCATAATTTTGTGTTTTCTGGGGTTTGAACCCCAAACCTCCAGGTGTAGAAGCATTAATGAATCTTCAGTCAAACCACTGGACTAAGGGGGCTTCCGAATGTTTTCGTTGCTTGGCCCGATAATAATAAGACCAGAAGTAATTAAAAAAGTTAAGATCCATTAATTGATGAAAATTTTCTAAAAATATGTGTCATAGAAATAAATGTCAAAAGACTTAGACTGTTCACCTTTTATATCTAACATAATTACATTTACCACTAGACTATCGGTAAAAAAAATTTTATTTAGCGGCCGAAATAATTTTTATAAAAATGAAGGTTGGATGCCCAAACTTTCTTCGCTTCCTTTCAGGATCGTTAGGCCACCTCATCAAGAGGTTTAAGGAGGAATTCTTAACTTTAAAAATAAATGAAAATTAAATTAAATTAGGAGTGAGAACAAAATGGAGTTCTTAATGAAGGCTTTTAGACCACATAAAACGGAGGTTCATGACCACCTCTTAGCGCTAATCCTTAGGTTTATTAGAATATAATAATGATTATTACCTTAATTTCGGCAAGGATTGGTCCGTCGGGAAGAGGGTCAAGAGGCTGATCCTTAGCACACGTGGCGTGCTCTGAGTCATTCCGGTTCGGTTTGCGTTGGGTTACTTCAAAAAAATTAATTCATTTTCACAAGACAAAGAAAAAAAAAGCTCTCGAGAGGAGAAGGCGATACGGTGGTGATTTCTCTCCATCGGCTCCACGAAAGTAAACCGAACCCTCTAAGAGTATTTTTCTTCGATTTAGAACAGTTTTTATCTTCCTTGTCTCAATTAAAGGTTATGGAATGGGTTTCAATCGATTTACGTATCATATTTGAAATTAGGGTTTAAAATTTTTTTGGGGATAATTTGATTTGGGGTTAAGATCGAGTATGGCCGTTTGAATAAAGGGTTTTGAAACGATTTTGGTTTAAATCCGAAGCGGATTTGCTGTTCTTTACATTATATGTTTCGAAACGATATTAGGTTTCAATCCGAGTCGGATCTTCTTTTTTTTCTTAACGGTTTCAAAACCTTTTAGGTTTATATGTGTTTGCTTTCAATTGTTTGTAAAGGAGTTGTCATTTTTTTCAATCCATATGTTGTTTGCTTCCTTGGTTTTGCTTTCGTTTGTTCATCAGATATTGTTCTTTAACTATGTTCTTTCGTCATTTGTCTGACGTTAAAGACAATGGGACAAGATTACAGCTACAGCCAGACTTCTTCAACATCAAACTCTTTAGACATGACGTATCTTCTTGAAGCAGAAGCTCAGTTGTACTGGGATGAAGCTGAGAGTACCTACTGCAATGGAGAGCCGGATCAGTTGTTACATCAACCAGAGGGTGATGATGGAATCCCCACGATATGCTATTGTGGTGCTCAGCTTGTTGTCGGATGCTCATACACTCATAAAGATCCATACAGAAGGTACTTCACTAGCGAGAACGTCGATGATGTGGACTGCCACATCTGGAAATGGTGGGATGTGGCTGTCATAGAGGAGATGTCTGAGTTTCAGAGACAACTCTGGCAGCTAAAGGAACAATCTTTTGAGTGTGACCAGAAGCTGGTTAGGCTACAGAAGAGCGTGTGTGAGTTAAAGAAGAAATAAGAGACTACAAACGCTTTGCTTTGGCACTTTGTGTACTGGTCTCTGCATTAGTTGTTATAGATTTGGCGAATATGTTCCTGATTGATAAGTATGTCTCTTGTGCTTTTCATTTTTGTTCATCATATTTAGTAAAACATTTGATTGTTTGATCTCATGTTGTTGCAGGAAGAGCTTCAAAGAAGTAAACCCATTGCGTCCTCAAGCTCGAGAATGTCTGCAATTAGGTACGAGTACTACAACCTTCTACTCTCTTTTCTTTGAATTAATAAAAAAAAAAATGAGTATAGTTGAATTTCTGCAAACATCAAAACAAAACTGATTTAATAAACACATATATGTTTGTGTATTTTCTTTGTTTAATAAAAACATAAATGAGTAAACTACTTAAACTTTTAAACTACTTAAACATTTAAACATTTAAACATTTAAACATTTAAACATTTAAACTACTTAAACTTTTAAACATTTAAACTACTTAAAATTTTTGTACTTTCATAATTAAGTAAGCTACTTAAACATTTAAACATTTAAAATTTTTGTACTTTCATTGTTCTTTCTATCTTCCCACCGGCTCAGATTTGATTGTTTTAAATGTTTTAGTACTTTATAAATAGGTCTTACTCTGATTTGATTGGTGTTTAATGGAACTAGTTAACTTTCTATCTACCTAACTTCTCGTTTTTGGTTGCTTTAAATGTTTAAGCTCGCCTACTTAAGTGTCTGTGTTGCTATTAGAGAGACACAGACAAAGCTATTAACATGGATAAGAATCAAATTTACGTAAACATATTGTTTAGTCAATCTCAAAATCATGTTGATCTTGATTCACCTGAACCTTTTTGGTTCGGTAGTCAAGGTCCTAGTGAGTGTGTTGCCGAGCCTGTTATCGAGGCTGGTGTTGACACTGGTGGGAAGTAGAGGAGGAAGTGGTCTCCGAAGGAAGATAAAATCCTTATTGGTGCGTGGCTCAACACCAGTAAGGACCATGTCATCAGCAATGAGCAGAAAGCTGGTGCTTTCTGGAAGCGCATTCTGGAGTACTACAATGTAAGCCCACGACTTGTTGGAACAATACCGAGAGAGCTTGGTTCCTGCAAGCAGAGGTGGGGTCGGATCAACTCTGAGGTATCTAAGTTTGCCGGATGCTATGACGCGGCTCTCAGGGACCATAGAAGTGGCCAAAATGATGATAATGTGATGAGTGCTGCCTTAAACATTTTCTTTCGTAATAACAAGTTCAAGTTCGGCATGAGCACTGCTGGAGGGAGATGAGGCATGACCAGAAATGGTGTGGTACCTATGGGCCTAAGGACGGTGGAAAAGAGAATCGTAAACAAGTGTTGGAGGTTGATGGAGAAGAAGAGAGTAGACCTCCCGGTGTAAAGGCTGCGAAAGCTGGTGGTAAGAAGAAGAAGAGTGGTAGAGAAGAGGAGTTGGCAAAGCTTCAGGGGGTTTTAGAAGTCAAAGAAAGACTATGTAGACATAAGCTTCTTGAACGTTTACTTGCGTCTAAAGAGCCTCTGTCTGAAGTGGAAACAAGTCTGAAACTCAAACTATTGTCTGAAATGTTATGATATATTATGTTGTGGTAATATATTTATCTTGTTTTGATTAGTTGTGGCTTTGAATGTTTACTAACTGTTGTCTTATTTTCCTTGTGTCAGGTACTTTTCAGTAGGCTTGTGAACAAGTCACGGGTGGTGTGGAAGTATTTTGGTATGTAACTCAAGTCACGGGCTTTTGGTATGTAGCTCAAGTCACGGAGAGGTTCTTTTCCCTCAGCTTTTCCCTCAGGTATTATAAGTAGTACTGAACTTCCTAATTCAGCTTTGTATCTCGGAGAGGTTCTTTTCTTTTGCCTCAAAACTTGTATGTTCTTGTTTAAATCTTGCCTCAAAAACTTGTGTATCTCGGAGGTTGTAATCTATTCTACAGAGGTTGTAATCTTGCCTCAAAACCTTGTAATATTCTGCTACTTGTGTTTAGGTAATATTCTGAAACAAGTTTTATGTTTCTGTTTATGTTTATTTGGATTTTTAAGAATATAACTTGATGTTTATCTTGATGTTTAGTCTTTCCGTTTATGTTTATGTTTAGTCTCGAACAAGTGCATATGTTGTCAACAATGTCACTTGTTAAGAATAGAACTTGTCCACAAAAATAACTAGTCCAGAAAACCAACAATATAACTAGTCTACACAAGTGCATATGCTCTCTTTTAAAATTTATGTTTATCTTGATGCTTTACAAATCAATGTAACTTGTCTAGCAGAAGCTAACTGAAACAATCCATGTGAATTTGAGAAAGGCAGGTTAACAAGTGAAACATCAACAAGGGTTTGGTCTAAAACATCATCAAGTTCCAAATGGTTAGCAAAAACCAAACTCGTTTTGTTTTTTTGAACTTTATAATTTTTAAATGTATATACACTAGTCTAAACATTATTAAAAAAAAATAAGATGAGTTATCAATTAAAAGGAAGAGTTATCAATTAACAAAAACATTTCAAAATTAGAAATAAGATGAGTTATAAAACAAAAAAATTCAATATGGGAAATAAGATGGGTTATGTATTACAAAAGAAAAATTCAAAATATTAGAAACAAGATGAGTTTTCAATAAAAAAGAAGAGTTATTAATTCAAAAATTTCAAAATTAGAAATAAGATGAGTTATCAATAAAAAAAGGAAGAGTTATAAATTAAAAATTTCAGAATTAGAAATTAAAACAAAAAAAAAATTCAATATGGGAAATAAGATGAGTTATCTATTAGAAAAAAATTCAAAATATTAGGAACAAGATGAGTTTATCGATTTTTTTTTTAAAAAAAGCAATTATAAACAAGATGAGTGAAAGATTTATTAACTTCAATCTAATATTTTCTTTTTCAAAAGGAGGGATACCTAAAAAGTCATCATCATCATCCGATGGGATCGAGGAAAGATTGAAGGAACTTTTTGACGAAATCGTCGAAGAAACATACGACGACATAGTGGAGGCCCAAAAAAGTAAGCAAAATAGACGTGCTTATATTGAGCGAGAACGTGAAGCAGTACACCACCTTTTATGGAATGACTACTTCAGCGATGAGTCGACATTCTCAGCACATTTATTCAGACGATGTTTCCGCATGAATAATGATTTATTCATGCGTATTGTCCATGACCTCTCAGAGAACGTTCTGTTCTTTCAACAGAGACAAGATGCTACTGGGAGGTTTGATCTTTCTGCACTACAAAAATGTACGGCAGCAATTCGTCAGCTTGCTTATGGTTCTGTGGCTGACCCGGTTGACGAGTATCTCCGACTTGGTGAGAGCACAACACTTTTGTGTTTACATAAGTTCACTGATGGGATAATCCAGTTATTCGGAGATGAGTATCTACGACGACCCACAACATATGATCTTCAACGACTACTTGATATTGGAGAGAAACGCGGGTTTCCTGGAATGGTCGGGAGCATTGAGTGTATGCATTGGGAGTGGAAGAATTGCCCAACTGCTTGGAAAGGACAGTACGCACGTGGATCAGGAAAACCGACAATTGTCTTAGAGGTTGTAGCTTCACAAGATCTTTGGATATGGCACGCTTTTTTGGTCCTCCCGGTACGTTAAATGATATCAATGTCCTCAATCGGTCTCATGTGTTTGATGACATTTTAGAAGGTCGAGCTCCCAGGGTAAGATACGTGGTCAACGGACACACATATAAGTTGGCATATTACCTCACAGACGGTATATATCCAAAATGGTCAACATTTATCCAATCTATCACACTCCCTCAATATCCTAAACAAGAGTTATTTGCTAAACATCAAGAAGCAAATAGAAAAGATGTGGAGCGGGTTTTTGGAGTATTGCAAGCTCGATTTGCGATTGTGAGAAACCCGGTCAAAACATTGGACAAAGAAAAGATAGGGAAGATTATGAGGTCATGTATCATACTACATAATATGGTACGGTATTTCGAAATTTGAAGAAGGTGACGTCACTAGAAGTTCACAGGTGGAAACCGAGATGCCAACAAATCTGAATAATATGTTTCCCACTCGGAATGATCTTCGTGATAAGCGTGTGCATGAACGATTGAAGAATGATTTAATCGAAATTATTTGGAACAAATTTAGTGATGAAGATTAATAATTAGTGTATCTTTATATTTAATCATTGTATCTTTGTTTTTAATCATTGCAATTAATAAAATTTCACTTTCAATTTCAAAAAAAAAAATATTCTAAAAAAAATATTTTTTTTAATTCTAAGAACTCCATCGTCGGATTCACCATTGGACGACCTGTTTTGATTCAAATCCTTAATTATTCAGAAAGAAAATACTAAAATATTTCTAAGGATTCATGTATGGGATTCACCATTGCATGTGCTCTAAACCCGATTGTGGACAAACAAAAACAGATGTCACTCCAATATTGTATCATTGGTTTTACAGAACCTAAACATTAATAAAATGATTATAATAGTAATATTTATTTTTCTTTAAGAATCTTGGAGGGCTTCGAACGAACGGTGCTCTTACTAGGGGTGGGCACAATTACTTGTTACTCGGCTTGTACTTGCTACTTGATTCGTACTTGGCTCTTAAAGTCGAGTACTCGTTTTGTCCAAGTCGAGTATCAAGTCTTTTGTTTCAATTACTTGCAAGTATAAGACAAGTACCAAGTACTAAAATAAAAATAACTACTTGGCGTTGTTGGCTTGTTACTCGTGATTTATTACTTGATTTATTACCCGTTTTTTATTTTTAGACAAAAAAATCTCTAAATTATAATCAAATTACTTGTTTATAAAACAAATTAATTAAAAGTGATATATTATAGAAATCTTTTAAAGTTTTCTTTTAATTTTATATTTATCATATATCGATTTAAAAACATATGAAAAGTAAATAGATATTCTTTATTAAAAATTGTTTAGATTATAGTTATAACTAACTAAATTTTTTTAAATTCATATTCAAGATTTAAGTAGCAAACGTTAACAAACTTTTATTAAATAATTTATAAATAATTATATAATCATTTATAAATTAGTTGAGATGCAACAAGTAGTAAAACGGAGCAAGTACTTGCAAGTATACCATTTTTTAGCAAGTACTTGAAAGTGCAAGTAATCATTTTTAATAAACCAAGTACAAGTCCAAAATTTTATTACTCGAATAAACCAAGCCAAGTACCAAGTAAGCCAAAAATGGCAAGTACTTGGCTTGTGCCCACCGCTAGCTCTTACTAATTGTGAATCATTATGTTGTATCTTTAGCATTTTATCCTTTTATTGTGGTTTATGCATTAGAAGTTTTGAATCTTCTTTTATATATCTTGTCACTCTTACGGATTTTCAGTATGTTATTTTAAATAGAAGATTTGCATATTATAAATCGTGTTTAGATTCTTTTATATAAAATTATAAGATTCTTGAGTCGGGCTAATAATTTAGATCTAAAAATGTTAAACAAACCTCTTATATAACTCCTACGGATGATTTGATTTTAGGTAGAATTTTACCATACATATACGGCCTTTAAAAGGAATTCATCCAAATTATTGAGAATACATGATCCTTCCATGACAATTGCATACTTTGCATAAAGATATAAATCATTAGTAAGAATGTGACAAAAGCAAAAGAAATAAGAGCTTAGAAAGATGAGTACATGCTTGCTTTCTTTTATGTGGGTTAAAGTTTTTTTTTTATAACTTTTATAAAAGTTACTGCAATTTTCGCCAAATTTACGAACTTAGTATTGATTTTATTACTTTCTAATAATAAGTTGTTTATAATTGTTTTGTAAGGGTGCTTTCTAAAATGGATAAAAAGTTTGCTTTGCTATTGCTTTTTGTAGCAAAAATTTGACTTTAACAGTTGAATTAATATATTTATTTAACAAGTGATGTACACTTTACTTATTAGAATGGTTATCGAGGGGCTCACTCATATATCACTGAAAGGAACACTCGTTGCGTAGTTTATATTACTTATTTAGTGTATATGTTTTAGACTAGTTAACATGGATTAATAGGATTAGAAAACTATGACTAAGCTATATAAAAAGATGCACACGTATTAGATGCGCCATCTATTGTTCTCCGCCAACACTTAAGCAGTGACTCCAATTGACAATAACTTCTAATATAATGGTTGCTTATGGGTCTTTATGTAGTTGTGAACTTATGGTTTAGTAAGTTGTATGATCATTACTGTGCTAGTTTTTAACAAAACTGGGTTTAATTTCATAGATCAGTTATTAGGAGTTACATATGCAATACTATAGTCTACATTTGATATTCAAAACAGTTTTTTTTTCCTTTTTTCTTCTCGTCTACAATTCGTGTCATGTATAAGTTCTCAAATAGTGAGCGCTGCATATTAGTGATTAGGTAGGGCTACGCAAAACTACATTAACCCGAACTATATCCAAAAATCTGATCCCAGTCTGATTTGTTTTTAGAAAAATACCTGAAATGGGTTAACATTAAGACATTTCGAATATCTCGTAGGATTCAGTCCAAACTCAATCTAGCATCTGAAATTAAATAAACGTATTAACTTTTCTATATAAAAAGGGATAATCCGGATGCACTTGAGTATTTTCAGAGAGGCTGAATGTTTTTATACTGAGATATTCTTATAATTCGGTTACATTGTATAGTTTGAGGTATTTAGAGTAACTTATCTTATAGTTTTTGGATAGCTCCGATATTTTAAAATATCTTGGTTAATTTTGCTGGTTTCGTATATTGAGTTAAAAGATGACATGAACCAAACATAGAAAAAACAAACCAAATTAAATTAAAAACATCCAAATCTATACTATTATTTGCGAAGTGATTTTTCGCAACGGAGCTCTCACGTTTAAAGTTAGAGCGGTTAATATCTATTTTACCCTTAATGAAATTTTTTAAATTTCGTTTTTAATTATAAAATTAGTTAAAATAAGATTAGTATGTTATTATCTTAGATAAGTGAGAATAATTAATATAATAAGTTTATAAAAAATCAAAAATAAGATAATTCTTATATATGTTATTATTATCTGAATATAATATTGTAACAAAATGATAATGTATATATATCTTAATTTTATATATAATTGATTTTTACTTTTGAAAATAATATCATTCTATAATAAATTTTAAAATTAAAATATAAAAATCGCTTTTAATTAAATATTAATCAAACAAAGACATTTGTATAAATATACTATTAATTATATAATTAAATATTAGATATTAAAAATTAGAACGGTTCAAGTTAATGATACCTTTAATAAAATTTATATATCTATATATAAATTAGTTAAAAACGAATTTTATGTTAGTGATAAAAATTTATATGTTATTATATTAGTTAATTTATTATAAATAAATAGGATAATTATCCACGTTCATGCATATTTAAAACATAAGATATCTTATAGAATATTATACAGTTATCTGAAAATAATATTTGTATTATGAAAAATAAAAATATAAGTTATAAACAATTTAAAATTAAATATTAAGAAAAACTATAAATATATTTCAAAAATATTTTATTATATGGATGTTTTTCAACACTATAATAAGTATATAGATTTAATGAAAATTCATATAAAATATTTTAATGTTTGATTTAAGTTTTTTAAAACTATAAAAAATAACTTATAATATTATTTTAGAATTAATAAAACAAAAAATAATAATTATTCGTAAGAAAATTATGCCCGCATATGCGGGCACAACACCTAGTCGGATATGTGAATGTAAACTGTAAATAAATATGAAGAACTAAACTCGGACCCAAACTGCCAACCTAAAAGGTTATGAACTTGATTGAGCTTGTTTTAAAAATGTATTTTATCTACTGCAAATCAAAGGGTTCAAATCTCAGTGCATGGCATTAAAGCAATGCATGTAAATCGAATATAATTGATGGTTTTGGAATTCAAAGTGGGAATGATAATACCTAAGACGTACTTTCACTTCACTAATACCAAAGAAGAATAAAATGATGAAATTAAACTTAAAGTGTAGAAAAAAACGAAAGATTCTTTAGTAAAAGCCAATTAGTGCAATCCTTTAACGAAGAAAAATAAAAGCCAAGCACTGGATTATAGTAGCAGACATTAAAGACGGGTTGTCTTCTTTTTGACCCGTTTGATGATAATCTTAAGTACACCTCTATGAGGTCAATGAATGAGAGGAATCCTATGCAAAATGCAACGTGTGTTGGACACGTACGTACGTAAACTTATACTATCGTTCAAATGACAGTCAAATATTAATGAACGGTGCATAACAAGCAAATCTTCCCGTAAGTAGTTATGTTGTAATTACTAGCATAACTACTTGGTTAGTTTGCTATAGTTATGTTGTAATTACGACATTTGAACGATATTAGTACGTTATTAGTATAATAGGAATGCTAGTAATTACAACATAACTACTTGGTCAGTTTGCCATTCAAATTACTAGCAATAACAAAATACTATTCACTTATAGAAATATTGAAGATTAGAACTTAGAGAAATTTAATTTCCATTTGGTGGGAAACTCATCATCCTCAAGCCACATCATAATAGGAATGCTTGTTCATAATATACATGCTTCATTTTTATCCACCTTTGAAAGTTTCAAATTTCATAATTATTCACGCCCTTTTTGAGGCCTTGGATTGAACAAAAGGTTCTGATGTGGTCCATGCATCTATCCATTTCAAACACGTAATAGAATTGTTGTTTAGTTTAGCGTTAAAAACAATTCCATCCCTCGCAAATTTTGTATAACACAGACTAATTGAATAATGAAATATGCATGCAATTTCGATTTGCTGCCACAGAAACTAAAAGTCTTAGCGTCTCGTACGATTAAGAACTCAACTGCTTCAAAGTTTGATGAAAATCGTTATTGCATAGTAACTAGTAAGAAATAAGAAGGTAAAATAAGAATACATTAAAGCAAACGTACATAGTAGGAGACCGATATAAGAACAACACTTCCTAATTTTACCAGACAAAGATCCTACGAGATATGAAACGAGACAAATAAACAAAAAGAAAAAAAATCACGACTCAAATGGTCGTTATCTTGCTTCGGTTCTTCACTAGTTTTATCTCTTCTAACGCGACCTGCATCCAAAGAGAAAAAAAAAATCAAAGGATATGTTAGAATACCTTTTCAGTCATGAGGTCTCACATTTTATATTAAATGAAAATCGTATGTACACGTACGTTTTTTTGTTAATGTTGGAAAACCTTCTTAATAAAAAGTTCAACGTAAATATAAGTATTCCCACCATATATATATATGCGACACAAAATCATTATTTCTTTGCATATTTCCTGGATATGGGTTGGTTAGAATATGTACTGTATATCAAACTAGCATATGAATTCTGAGGAAATAATATGTTGTGTGGCTTGTGATTAGAAAAATATAATATTAATTGTTGAATGAAATTCACTGAAGAATATCTAGCAACAAACCATTTTCTTGAAGATGATGAAGAAAGTTAGGACTAGTAGGGTGAATTAGTGGCCGGTTCCTTTGGGGCGTTGCACCTGAAACATTCTGACCTGCTTGCGAAGTTGTGTTCATTGCAGCCTGGCCTATATGCAATAATACAAAACCAATCAGTTTCTATTTTTTTTTAGCTTACGTAAGCCCGCGAGCATGCATGACTTATTGAGATACAGAGATAGTAACGTGCCCAACTGCCCATATACATTGTCATGAACCATGCACACTGAACAAAAATTACCTCGAGCAAATCCAATCTCCAGATTTCCACGAAGAACGTCCCATGCTGCCGCCTCCACCACCACTGCTGCTACCAAAACCAAAAGGGCCTCGTCTTGGACCATCATTCATGTCTAAAAACCCGGTGGCTGCAGCGGCAGCCGAGCGTGAAGACTCATCTTTTGCAGCACCACACGTGAAACAGGTGGACCTGCTTGCGAAATTGTGTGTCCCACAATTTCCAAGGCTGCAGTACCAATCACCTGGTCTCACGTCAGGCCCCGTGCTGAAAGCAAAAGAGCTACTGATTGGACGGCTTGTGAAACCACCGACCAAGTCGGCAATGCTGCTTGTTCTGGGCTCTCTGCAACGTTGGCATGAATCCCTTCTCTGGAAGTTGAGGTGGCTACACAATCGGCAGTTCCAGTCTCCTGGCCTATTCATCGTCTTCTACGGCCACATAGAGAAAATATAAATAAATAAAATTAGAGGTATAAGTATACACAAATGAAACTTTATATAGTATTTTGACATGATTCATATGATTGATTACCTGTGGATGTTAGTCGTAAACAATTGAAGAAAGTAGAAGTGAGTAGATGAGATTTTAGTGTTAGAGCATATACATGTGATGTTGGACTCCCTCATATATATATATATCGACAAAGCACAAGGCTCTTCCTTTAACAACCGGGAACATTTTTTGAAGTAAAATTAGGGTTTCAATTGGTTTTTACTTTCTTATTTTTGTTTCAGCTTTAATGCATTTCCTTTAACGTAAACTAACGTTTTCCAAAAAGAAACAAAATTATAAATACATATCGAGGACTTTAGATTTTTTTCTATCATTTTAGGGGCCACTACTAGTTCAAACAAAGGAAATAAATTAAAACAAGGTTAAAGCTTCCAATATCAGCCGTTTTCGTTAGGCTTATGCTTCACAAAAGCTAATGCATATTGCCAAATTCAATATTCACATTGTTGGACAGATGTGGGTTTTTTCATAAAAAATACTATATTCATTTCTAGCTTATTCCCTTGAAAATTCACCAATTCAACTTCGGTACATGAAAAAAAAAAAACAAAACTTCGGTACATGGGTGCATAATATGATCTCGTGCGTGTCAGGAGTAAAAAGGATGCAGTCAGAAAAAAAATCAGAGGCAGCTAAAGCAAAAGTTGCATGGCAACAGTTTCAAGGAACGTATCGGTTCCCTTAACTACGAATATTTACTTCTCCCTTCTTTAATTTTAGTCTTTTAAGTTTTAATGCTTAGATAGAACTTGTTCGTGATTCTCAAACAAAACCCAAGGAGAACATCAAAAGCTTTGATTAAAGAAAACAAGAATAGTTGAATGGTAAAGGTATAGTCTCCGAGGTTTGAATCTTGACCATCTTTGTGTCATTTGAATTTGTCTGCTAAAACACAATTTCATATACTTTGTTAATTCCTTTTCATTCAAATCTGCAGGTTACAAATTATACATATTGTCGCCTGTGGCACACTGCAATCGCTGCTTTTTATTTACCGTCATTTCACCTTTTCATCTGTGTATCACAAATTTAACACTCCATCCTTCAAATATAGAAGAATCTTGTTCTTGAAAAGTAAATATGTCTCGCTAAAGTAAAGGTGACTCAGTTGTAAGATAATAAGACAAAAAAACCACAGTAAGGTATACATGTGGAATGCCACGAATGATTAATATAGCTTTCAATAGAAATTCTTAAATATTTTGACCAAAAAAAAAAAGAATAGAAATTCTTAAATATAATAAAATTAAATAAAATATATGGATACTAAGAAATATTAAAACTATTTGACGTTTTTCTGTCAAAGTGTCACTTTGACATTGTAATTGTGTTTTTTACATCGGTTTTGATACAATAAGAATTATTTTTGCTACTATAACGAGTAAAATCTAACTAATAAGTTAAAATGGCTAGAAAAATAGAAATCTTTTTAAGATTTTCAGTTATAAATATAAATCTACTACCCAAAATATACTCATTCGCAATATATTAAATTATTTATTGTACAAAAGTAAAATCAAGATGTAGTTAGTTATCTTAAGTCTATTGTATGATTTTGTTATAACCTATAATTGATTCACCTTAAACAAGTCTGTATATACTATTTTCAAAGTGTTTAGTGACGTACATCGTGGATTAAAGCTACAACTCATACTTGTACAATTGTTTTGTATACGAGGCTAATGCCTTATCCATAAGTCCATGTAAAAGCTAACTTGAAATTGTGGAAAATAGTGGGTGATTATAAAAGAAGTACTATATAGACATGGAAGAAAAAAAGGAAAACGGGAAGTAGGAGAATATATAAGAATCATACTTAATAATTAGTAAACCCACCACATTGTCTCGGGGAATGGTAAAGAAAAGACTGACGAACACAAAAGAAAAGAGGGAGAATCTATTCGATTCTCTTTGGGAAATGCTTCCACTTCCATGCATCTGTTATCTATCATCATCTGAATGTCTATTTATCCAACGTATTTTTTTTGGGAAGCTACAATTATTTTACGAGTAATATGATCAATCTCGCGCAAAGATACCTAGCTAGAACATTTCCAGCTGATGGAGTTGAGTTATTCATTTGAGGGGAGTAATCACATACTTATATTACTACTGTATTCATTTGAGTTCTATCATATATTTATATTAGTATTTGTAATATTAGTTCATTTGTATATTGTAATTTTAACTTTAAACAAAATTAACAATTCAGAATGTGTCTATTTATAAAAAAATAGAACCACACCATAAGAAAAGTAAGACACTAAATCACATAAACAGAAGAAAAGTAAGACACTAAATCATAGGAGAAATAACATAAATTATTTGGAATATCATAAGTTGGATACCAGTTTTCAAAAAGTATATATTATATCAAAAATATTATAATATTTGAGTTTAGGTTTACTGGTTGTTTTTTAAAGTTTAACTAGATTTCGACCCGCACAACCGTGCGGGTATTTTAATACAAAAATATTTAAAATTATATAATAAAATTTATCAGTAAATAAGTATAATTTGATTATATATGCTATCCAATTTTATAATAAGTTTTATGTGACTTATAATATTATTAATATAAAATTTATAAATTTTATTTTTGTAACAATTTTTAAAAACATTATTATGTAAGATTACCAATTTCTATATTTTTTATTTCTAAATTTGAAATCTATGTAAAAATAAATTAAGTTGGACTTACATAATACATAAATTTTTTTTGGGATATTTTTAAAAGTATTTTACATAATTTTAATTTTTTGTTTATAAATTAAAAATGAATTAAATTTTAATTATATTTTATGATAGTTAAAATTTTAATCAAATAATTATTGAAACTATATCTTAAAAAAGATTCTAAAAGATTTTTAAAATATTTTTAAAATATTTTGTTAGAATTTTTATTAAAACAATTTATTTGTATTTCAAACAAAAATTAAAGATATGAAAAGATATTATAATGCTATGTAAAATTTTATATAATTCTAGAGATGGTCCAAACTAAAATATCACACATGAAATGAGTCATGACTTCTCTTTTAATATAATAGATATTTAGGAGATGAAATTGAGTTTTTTTCAAATGTTTTTATAAATTATTTTTAAACATCTAGGAAAGTTAATTTAATCCTTCATCACAATACTTATGAAAACAGTTATTTTTTATAATAGATTTGGAAAATGATATCAAATTTATGGTAAAATTGAAATTTCTACGAAAGCAAAAATAAATCGGAAAGCCTTTTTCAAAAATAAATAAATAAATCGGATAATCAAAGACCAAATGCACGTTTAACTAATAAAACCAAAGCATGATGATCAAAAATATTTCAAACCATATATTTGACGAAAAAGCTTTTCTGCATAGAAACATGCACCATTTATGCAAAAAAACCACACTTGAAATACATGTATGGAACCTCTGCCCTGATACCTTATAAGATGTTTTTTATTTATAATTTAATAGAAGTATTAGAGATTACTATAGAAAATTGTAAAAATGCATTTTCTATTTCAGAAATTAAATTTCTGGTTATAATATTCAACACAAATTTATTTAGTTTACGCAGAGTATTTAAATATTTTATTATTATTTATAAATCCCTCTCTAAAAATATATGGTTTTAAATTTGTGATAAAAGGGAAAAACAACAAAGTAAAAACCAACTATATGGCGACAAAAAAGACGATTTGGTTTTTAGGGTTTCGGCGGTTATTTTTCTGGTTTCTCACCGCCTTCCGATCTCTCATACCCGGTATTCTCGGTGATGGCTTGATGTGAGTATCCAAACTTCTCCACATCCTGATAGTTATCCCCATGATTGCACACCACGATCGTGATGAATTAAAATCTCAACTTCCCAGAAGTTTGATTTATATAAATTCTGACTCACAAAGATCAAATTCATCACTTTTGCAATCATATTTCAACCATTACATCTCTCATCTGTGCTTGAGTGACTTTCAAATGATGGCGGCTAATTTGCGAAGGGGAATTCAGAACATTAATCTGGGTGTTGAAGATCCTCCAGTTTTATTACCGATTCAAGTCATCAATGAAGCTGTGGCGGAGAATCGGTTCATCATCATTGGAAGGCCAGTGATGTCCAGGAAACAAAACATAAGGGCAATTATTGCTGCGCTCCCATGATCTTGGAGATATGACGGTGTTCAAGGAAGACGTTTCCAATTTGTCTTCCCGTCTGAAGAAGCCCTAGACATGGTGTTACGACGGGGGTTTGCTGATCGAATGTTGATCATGGGCTTTTAACCCTCTCCTCCTCAACTTCATTCCGTTATGGATTCAAATCTGCAGATCCCTTTCCAATTCATGAGTCAAGACGTGGTGATTCACATTGGACGTGCGCTTGGCATGTATATGGAAGTGGATTACAATGCAGAGGTCACTGTTAGGAGAGAGTTTGCTAGGGTGCGAATTAATTGGAATGTGGATGAGCCCCTGCGTTTTGAGAAGCATTTTCAATTCACTCAAGGGGTGAATACTCTACTGCGGTTCACGTATGAGCGCTTACGAGGATTTTGTGAAGTATGCGGTATGCTGACTCATGACTCCGGAGCATACCCGGTCCAAAATGGAGGGCCTGCTAATGATGATGATGAAGACAGTGGGGATGAGGAAGATAATGCAGATGATGGGGGGCATAACGTTCCGGGAATCATTATTGAAAAGATTGTGGAAGAGACTCAGGAAGGAGTTGCTGTAAGAGATCCAGATGAGGTTCTCGAAGAAGAATATGAAAGGGGAATTGTTATCATTGAAGAAGAGGCTGATGATGATGAGTTATGGAATGGGTTAGCAAAGCCAACAATGTTCACGGAGGATTTCAACATGGAAGAGATGTTCAACCCAGGCACTGCTTTTGGAAATCGACGCGATGGGAAGAAGTCTTTAAAGAGAAAGGAGTGGATGGATTAAGCTTCTGGTAATGTAGCCAAATTCACCAATATGGAGCAAGAGGGATTCAGTGAGAGGAAGTACACTAGACGTAAGAAGAATGTGCTTGTCTTTACAGAGAACACGGTTGCCAACAAGGAATCTGGTGACTCGATAATTAACACTAATGTGGGAGGCGCGGTGGGCCCTAAACCACCACTTCCACCATGAGGACACTGTGCTGGAATTGTCGAGGTTTAGGCATTGACTCGACAGTTCGACGCTTTAAGGAGATCAATCATATGTATCTCCCGGACATAATATGCTTATCAGAAACAAAACAACAAAGTAACTATGTCAGATACGTAGGTGTTAAGTTAGGTTTTCTTAATTCTGAAGTTGTTCCACCAGTGGGTGTTGGAGGTGGTTTAGTAGTTTATTGGAAGCAGCATATTCATCTATCAGTTCTTAGTCAGTATGTAAATCTAGTTGATTGTAAAGTTGAATGCAATGAAACTTCTTTCTACTTTTCGTTTTGTGTATGGACACCCAAATCCTTCATTAAGGCATCATACTTGGGAGAGGTTAACTCGTATCGGTATGTCTCGAAGGAATTAACCCTGGTTTGCCTTAGGTGATTTTAATGACATTAAAGGCAACCATGAAAATATTAGTGGAACCATTCGACCGGTTACATCTTTTCAGAACTTCAACCAGATGATGCGCGATTGTGATTTTACTGATCTTCAGACAAATGGCAACATATTCTTATGGGTTTGACAGCGAGGAACTCATGTAGTACAATGTTGCTTGGATCGTACTATGGCAACCTCTAATTGGTTTTCTAAATTCCCAGCTTCACACACTGACTTTCTTGAAATTGGAGAGTCAGATCATCGGCCTCTAGTGACCTTTATTCTCACAGAACAAGAGGTACCAAGACGATGGTTTCGGTTTGATAGTCGGATGGTTAACAAAGATGGTTTCCAAGATTCAGTTGTGAGAGGGTGGAATGGTACTGGGCAAGGAAAGCTGTTGCGAATTCCATTAGCTCAGAGATTAAGATGATGTCGTCAACATATATCGACATGGAAAAGGAACAATAAGAGTAACGCAGTGGAAAAAATTGGAATATTACGGAGTAAATTGGATAAAGCCATGACCTCAAAAACTACCAGTCTACAAGAAAGAACTGCTATGAAAGAGGAGCTTAATAAAACTTACTTGGATGAAAAAATCTATTGGAAACAAAAGAGTCGACTATCTTGGTTGCG
This sequence comes from Eruca vesicaria subsp. sativa, assembly GCA_932364175.1. Taxonomy (NCBI): domain Eukaryota; kingdom Viridiplantae; phylum Streptophyta; class Magnoliopsida; order Brassicales; family Brassicaceae; genus Eruca; species Eruca vesicaria. The sequence goes on from CAKOAT010152154.1 coordinate 19,333, forward strand.
ATCAGGAGATGGAAACACTCAATACTTCCATGCAGTAACACGGGGAAAGCGGATTAAAAATACCATTACATCCATTCAAGACAGTGAAGGGGTAGTAAGGAAAGGTCAACAAGAGATAGCCAAGACTGCAGAGAATTATTTCAAAGGATTGTATACTTTTGAAAATACTGATCCACAATTATATAATGGAGTTTTCCGGGGTTTTCCAAAACGTGTTACAGATACTATGAACCTTCGTGTGATCACAGAAGATGAAGTTAAGTCTGCTATTTTTGATATGGATCCTCATCGTGCTCCTGGCCCAGATGGATTTTCTGCTATCTTCTATCAACAGTTCTGGGACGATATTAAAACATATATAATGTAGGAAGTATCTAGTTTCTTTCATCAAGGTGATGGTCTTGATGAGTAGAATAACCACACAAACATTTGTTTAATCCCGAAAGTATATCCTCCTACAGGTATGACAAATTTTAGGCCGATAGCTCTCTGCAATGTATCCTACAAGATCATCTCGAAGATACTGGTTAATCGTCTTAAGGCTCACCTATCAAGCATGATTTCTGAAACCAGACTGCATTTATTTCAGGGAGGATAATAACTGATAATGTGGTCGTTGCTCATGAAATTTTTCATAGTCTTAAAGTACGGAAAAGACAAGCAACATCATATATGGCTGTCAAGATAGATATCACCAAAGCTTATGATCGATTGGAATAGAGTTTTTTTAGAGGAAACAATGAAGAGGATGGGTTTTGATACAAGATGAATTCGAATGATTATGTCCTGTATTTCTTCAGTAAGCTACTCTGTTCTTATCAATGGATCTCTAGAAGGTTATATTTTACCAGAAAGAGGAATTAGACAAGGTGATCCACTATCTCCATACTTATTCATCTTGTGTGCTGAAGTCCTTTCTCGTATGATGAATCAAGCAATGGAGAATCGTTCTCTGCTGGGTGTGAAAATTGCAAACCAAGCTCCTCCGGTGAATCATCTTCTTTATGCAGATGATTCCTTATTATTCTCAGTGGCAAATAAAAAGGCGGCTTTGAAACTTAAATCAATCTTCAAGTTGTATGAGAGGTATCTAGGCAGTCTATAAACTTGAATAAATCTTCAATTCTTTTTGGAAGCAAAGTCCAGCCACATACCAAAATCCAAATGCGAAATTTATTGGAGATACATAACGAGGGTGGTATAGGTAAATACCTTGGACTTCCAGAACAAGTTACAAATAAGAAGAGTGACATGTTTGCTTACATTATTGAGAAGGTGAAGTCAGTCACACAAGGGTGGAAACAAAGACATTTGCCAAGCGGTGGGAAAGAAGTGTTACTCAAGTCAATCGCTCTTGCCATCCCGATATTTTCAATGAATGTTTTCTGATTGCCAAAGGAGGTCTGTGATGAGAAAGATGGTATTTTAGCGAAATTCTGGTGGGAAAATGGTGATAAAAAGGGCATGCATTGGTACACATGGAAAATGGTGTGTGTACCAAAACGAGAAGGGGGACTGGGTTTTCGGGATTTAGAGGCTTTTAACCAAGGTCTACTCGGCAAAACAAGTGTGGAGAATTTTACAGTATCCATCCTGCCTTATGGTGCGAGTTCTTAAGGCCAGATATTTTTCAGATTGTGATATATTGCAAGCAGTTCAGAAGAGTAAGGCATCTTATGCATGGAAGTCCATATTATACGGCAAGGAATTGGTTGCAAAGGAATGAAATACATAGTTGGGGATGGATCTCATATCAATATGTGGTCTGATCCATGGATTCCAGATCATACTCCACGTTCACCACTGCCAAATTTAAATGGAGCTTTGAATATGGTAAAGCTTAAAGCTTACTTCAGAGTTGATAGTAATGAATGTGATGAAAGGAAACTAAGAGAAGACGTTTCTGAAGAGGATGTTAACTTGATAATGAAGTTAAAGCTTAGTCCTCAGGCGAAACAGGATTTGTTAGGCTGGCACTATAATGAAGATGGACTATACATAATCAAGTTGGTCTATTGGTTAGCTACGCATCTACCGCAACACAATTCGATTGAACCTACATACGATAATAGGGAGCTAAATCATAAGATTTTGAAAACAAAATTATCACCGAAGTTCAAACATTTTGCTTGGAAACTGCTGTTAAAAAGTCTACCTTCTGGTGACAATTTGAAAAGACGACACATCATTCAAAATGCTCAGAGCCGACGTTGTGGACTTGCTGAGGAAACGGACTATCATCTATTTTTTACTTGTCCATATGCTCAGTGTGTCTGGAGAGCTTCAGGGATCTCAAACACGATTATAAATAGCCCCACATCTTCTTTGGAGGAAAAGGTTGAGACTTGCTTACAAGTGTCTTTATCCGCAAAACTGATTCATTTTCAAGATTTTCCTCTATGGATATTATGGCGGTTGTGGAAGAGCAGAAATTTTATGATATTCCAACAACGAGGTCAACATTGGATTAATGTTTTAAGATATGCAAAACGGATGCTCAAGAATGGAAAGCTGCTGAGAAGATGCAAGATGAGATACAAAATACTGCAAGAGTTAACCGATCTCAAGTGAAGCACACATGGAAAAAACCTGTTGCAGGCTGGATGAAATGCAACATGGATGGTTCATTTAATAATAGAAATATTCCGAGTATTGTAAGGTGGGTGGTAAGAAATAATCGAGGAACTTACAAAGGAGCTGTACAAGCGGAAGGGAAGAGTGTTTCTACATCTTTGGAGAGTGAATTACAAACCATATTAATGATTATATAATTTTGTTGGATTAAGGGTTATCGAAGGATCATTATGAAGGAGATTGTCAAAAAGCAGTTTAACTTCTCAATTATCAACATAAGAATTTTGATGCCTACAACTGGATACGGGAAATCAAACGGTGGGAACGGCTTTGAAGAAGTCTCATATAAGTGGATTGGACGAGAAGCGAATAAGGTGGCTGATAAGTTGGCAATACAGTTTCATCAAAATACTAGTTCTTATCAGTACCATCATTGTGTTCCATGTTTTGTAACTAATCTTCTTCGTGAAGATTATGTAAACACTATGCAATGATTAATATGAATCAGACGTTATAAAAAAAAAAAAAAAACAACAAAAAGAAAATGAAAAACCATGGTTAAAATAATAAACCGGGTGGTATGGTTCTAGTAGTAAACCAAACCACTAAACCCAGCAAAAAGACAAGAAACACAATTCCCAAATTAACTAACTGATTAGGGCAGAAGAAGAAGAAGAAGAAGACAATCCAATCCATGGCGGACAGAGTCGCAGAGAAGCCATGCCGAGTTCTCGAGTTCTACAGTGGAATCGGTGGAATGGTAACTCTCTCCTCTTCACCTCTACTCTACGCTCATACTAAAACCCTAATCCCTGTTTTTTTAGAGATACTCTTTAATGGCGTCTGGAGTTGTGGCAGAAGTAGTAGAAGCGTTTGAGATCAATGATGTTGCCAATGATGTTTACCAGCATAACTTCGGACATCGTCCCCATCAGGTTTGCTTCTTGTTCTCAGTTTCTGTTGAAGAACTAAAGAGAAAAAAAAACTAATGTTCAAGTAATTGCTTAAGCCCTAGTTATGTCTTTTATATGGGTTTATTAATTAGGAGAATGCTTAAACCGATTTAAAAAAAAAATGTTTTGAAAAAATCGTTCAGCTTAGGGTTGATTTGCTGACCAATTTTTAGAACAATGAGAGAAACTATGCATCTCCATTTAGAGCCCTATGTGTTTCTTTTGCTGCAAGCATTGTTACGTTTGTAACTTTGTACATGATGCTGGTTTCATGTCTTAAAGTTCATGAGTTGTTTTAGTTTCAAGTATGATCCTCAACTCGTTTTTTTTTTTGTTCTGGTGTATGTTCATAGGGGAATATTCAGAGTCTCACTGCTGCTGACCTAGATAAGTATAATGCTGATGCTTGGCTTCTTTCTCCTCCTTGTCAACCTTATACTAGACAAGGTGACTCACTTCTGTCTTCCTTTTACTATCACTTAACTTATTTTTATGTAGCGGGTTATAGTAACTGTTTTATGGTTAGGCCTTCAGAAACACTCTGGTGATGCTCGGGCTTCTTCGTTTCTAAAGATTCTTGAGCTTATACCCCATACGGCTAAACCTCCACAAATGTTGTTTGTAGAGAATGTTGTTGGATTTGAGGTTTGTGTTTGTTTAATCAGTTTATTTGTACTTGTTTTTGATATTTTTTTTTCTAATGTTATTGGTGGTGTTTGTTGGTGCAGACTTCGGATACACATATGGAAATGATTGATACATTAACAAAATCAGATTATGTCACACAAGAATTTATTTTGAGTCCGTTGCAGTTTGGTGTGCCGTATTCAAGACCACGTTACTTTTGCTTGGTACTTTCTCTTCCATTTTCATCATGTGATGCATCTCTGTGTTTCTTTGTTTTGCATGTCTCCTTCTACTTTATAATAGTTGCTATGTTTCTTTCACTGTGGGAATGTATAACTAACTATATGCTGGATTATTCTGCTGTTTGCACTTTCTCCTGTACTGTGGCCTTTCTTTCCTTAGTTATCTATTGTTCTTGTTTTCTTTCTCTTTTGCAACTTTTATTTTTTTTGTTTTTGGTTAAAGGATCTTATGAACTTTGAAATCAATTCCTTCTTGTTACTTTGCAGGCCAAAAGAAAGCCTCTGTCATTTCAGTCTCAGCACAATAACAACAAGCTACTCTGGTCTCCAGGCCCGTTATATGGGCGTGATGATCAGGTGGAGTTTGGAAAAAGTCAAGCAGAAGAGGGCTTTGAAAACTTACTTGAGTCTTGCGAACCAGTAGAGAAGTTTCTTGACTTAACAACACAAGTAAACGGCGAGCCAGGTGGTTTTGACGAGTCTGAGAATGGATCCAGAGATTGTGATGGACAGGAAGAAGATCTTGTCTCAAACTCTGTACATCAATATCTAGTACCATCAAGTTTGATAGAGAGATGGGGAAGCGCAATGGGTATCCTTTTATGATTTCATCTTCTTTATTTTAGGACACTTGTTCTGCTCATATTCAACCGATTATCTATCTGTTTTATATTTCCTGAGCTACTTGTAGATATCGTTTACCCTGATTCGAAGAGATGCTGTTGTTTCACAAAGAGTTATTACAGATACGTGAAGGGCACTGGTTCCCTCTTGGCAACTGTCCAGGTATGTTCTTCCTTTGAGTTTTACAATATTGTTTTCCTCTATTTGCTAGTGCTTATCGTGAAGCTATGACCACGCAGCCAAAAGTCAAGGGGAAGGAATCTTGTTTGAAAGAGCAACGGCTTAGATACTTCACCCCGAGAGAGGTTAGCCACAAGCCCTTTTATTTGTTTATTACCAATAGCGATCAGCTTTATTTCAGTGGAAAATGATGTTTTGTTTCTATATTTGATTAGGTAGCGAACTTTCACTCATTCCCTGAAGACTTTGAGTTCCCAAAGCAGATAAGCCTTCGACAAAGGTACACTATTTCTAAACACCACAGAAAAATACTAATAGTTTAATATAGAAGATGTGATAATACAGTCAGTACCTTTATATATCACTCACTATTTGGTGTTTGAAATGTTAAAAGAAAACACAAGAATACTACTTACACTGTGATAAACTCCTTTTGTTGTGCAGATATGCAATGCTTGGAAACAGTTTAAGTGTAGCAGTCGTGTCTCCTCTGCTTCGGTACCTATTCAGTTCTCCAGTCTTGACTGTGGAATAAGTTCAAAACAGCAAGTGACGCGACCAGCTATAGTTCCGATTTTAACGACATGGCAATGTCATCTGTTTTGTATTACTTATTACAACGATTTATATCAGTAAACAGAATCGAATTTGTTTCTCTGTCACCTCAGTGTCACGAGCTAAGTTTTGTTGTGTATGTTTTTTCCTCAATTTATCAATTCGAATTATCAAGGCCCATTATTATAATGGGCCTTATTCGGGCCCAGTAATGAATTCTGGGATAAAGCTTTTCCGTACTAGTCAAACACTTTGAAAGCGAGAGTACAGTCGGCATGTTTTATTCATGCGTTTCTCTTTATCTCTCTCTATTCTCTGAAGCAGAAAGACTTAGAAGGGACACTACAGAGAATAAGCAAAGCCGCAGCGAGGAGGAGAAGCTTCTTCTACTGTGACGGTACGTTCATTACACGCTCCGGGGATTACCTTCTATGTTTTTCGGCGATGTTGCTTTTAAGCTATTACTTGCAGTTTACGACTTTCTTTGTTTTTTTTTTTTTAAAATCTGAAAATAAAAGAAAAAGAACTGTATTTTCCAATTCCACCAACCTTACCTTTACCTAGGGATCTTCCCCGATTGACCGTACACAATTTTTAAAAATGTTTTTTTTCTTTTCTTCTATCACTCAGTTTACTGTGGCTTTGATTATGTTACGCATGGTGCAAGTCATTTACAAGCCCTAATTTACAGGGACAGATTGGAAAATGTCGGGGAATAGTGTATATAATATGCTCCAGGAAAATGTGAGCAAGCCTCGCTTCTCCAAGTCTCTGTCTTTGGGTGAAACCTGGAGTTCTAAATCCATGGTAANTTTTCTTCTATCACTCAGTTTACTGTGGCTTTGATTATGTTACGCATGGTGCAAGTCATTTACAAGCCCTAATTTACAGGGACAGATTGGAAAATGTCGGGGAATAGTGTATATAATATGCTCCAGGAAAATGTGAGCAAGCCTCGCTTCTCCAAGTCTCTGTCTTTGGGTGAAACCTGGAGTTCTAAATCCATGGTAAACTCAATAGTTACTCTCTCCTCCTTTTGCTATCATCAGTTTCCTCATTCAACATACATAGCAACTCTTGTTTTGTACTCACTGTTGTTATTCTCAACTCTTTGCATAGGAGTTAGTTTAGCTTATAAACATTATCCTCTGTAGTGCTTTCAAATGTTGTTGCTAGAAGAGTGTAAGATGTAATCATCCTTCCATGTTTGGTTTTATTTAGAACTCCTTTTTGACGGTTTACTTTAGTATTATTATTGTTCTTTTGAAAAAGCTCAGATCTTTCTTATCTTTCAAGAAACTTTGACGAGATTTTGATATCTCCCCAAGGAGAGAGTATTTATTCGTTTGTTATTGTACTGCTTTCTATGTTTTTATTCTATGCTCTTTTTATTTTTGTTATTGGTTGGCTACATGTACATTACAGGTTCATTTCCTTTTAGCTCATGTTTCTGTTGGATTATTTTTTTCTCATACCTTCTCTATGCATTGCTTAACCTACAAAGCAAGCTTTTCCTTTGGAAAGTTATAGCTTATAGTATCCATGTTTCCTTTTTTTATTGTTAGTATCAAATGTCAACTTTTCTGACTTGTGGTTTTTATGAAGAGGATTATTCCGGAAGGGTTTGTGAAAAGCACGCAGGGAGCCTTTGAACACAGAGTGGTGTTAAGTGTACGTTGGGGTAATTCCTGGCAACTCTGGCTCCAGAGAGACAAGAACGGTCTGTTTATGGAAGAAGAAGACTGGGATGAATTTGTGAATGACAATTTCTTGAGTCCAAATGATGTCTTGCTCTTCACACACGACGACACAATGTTCATTGAAGTGCGTATCTATAAGCAAAATTCGCGCCACTTGAGAGAGATCACTTCAGCACCCCTCGAAGCTGATCCTCAAGATGAAGTGGTTACCACTACTAATCCCCAGAATTCTCCATTGGAAACCTCTGCCTCTGCCTCTGCTTCTGCACCTGCACCTGCACCTTGTAAGACTATTCATGTCTGAACAAATCATATTCACATTCCTCAAGAGTCAAAGCTATTTCTCTCTAAGTTTGGTTCTTTTTGGTTTTTGTGTTGGTGGATACTTCAGCAAGTGGAGCGAGACAGGCCGGTGCTCTTGTCAACAATCCTGAGCAGTACCTTTTAAATCCGAGTAACCCTTTCTTTGTGAAGACACTGGGTAAAAAGATCGATGTTCTGGTAATAATAACAGTTTTGTTTTAGTTTCTTTTCTTTCTCGGATTTAAGGTTTTTGGGTTCAGTCTTGTTGACTTTTAAGCTAAGACTTTGTCTTTTTCTCTGTGTAGTATGTGAGCCATATGGTGACTGAGAAGTATGGCTTACAGTTTGGTCCCCATAATTCTCCCATGTTTTACCTTCTTCCCAACGAAAAAATCGAGGCTACCACTAAGATCTACGGAGGGTGTCCTTGTTTCAATGGCTGGGCTGCTTTATGTCGAAAGTACAAGCTGAAGCAAGGAGACAATGTTCTTTGTGAACTTGAACGCTCAGAAGGTGTTGTTACAGCTGTTAGATTGCATTTCCCAAACGAATAAAGAGATTTGCGTCTCCTTCTATGAGTTAGAGTAAGTTTCTTATATGATTATTGTAATGCTACATGCGACCCTTTGTCTTGGTTGAACAAATTTGCATGCTAAATTTCTTATTTTTATTTTAGCAACTGGAGAGTTATTGTTGAGATAGTCTCTGTATTTGAGAAGTCATCTTACAGGTCTAAACTTGAACTAAGAGTAACACAATCAACTTAATGTTGCTGACTTTTTATTCTTGTAAGTTTGTAGACAACTCTCTATAAAGGGCCTACATACATATATAAGGAGATGGCAACCATCATGTGCCTTCTCATACAAGAAAATACAATATAAACCCTAAATAAACCTCACCTTTTACATCTCTTTTGAATAAAATCAAGAACACACCAAAAGACAAATATATTATGAAAATAAAAACCCACACACTTCATTTCCTGTAACAAGTTTTCATTCAATCTACCGCTTACGAACACTTAAAAGCTTAACATCATCAATCACAGGCCCACACAAAGACGAGAAATCATCACTCCTCATAGCATAGAAAGTGCTGTAAAACATAACTCTAGTTCTTGTCGAGACCGCCACAAACCTGATAGAAGCTCGTTTAAAACCTCCAGTGCCACGAGACTCGTAAGGTACCTTAAGGGTATCTCTTCCTGCAAAAGCCTCAACCACCATTGATCCTTTACAAGCGTTGTTAGCGTCTCCAACTGCGAATGAAAGGACGTAAGTCTTCCCAATGATGGTCCTAGCTACTTGAGCTATGGCACTCTCTTTGCCCGCTACTAGCTCGATGGCTCGGCGACCTTGTGGGATTGAGAAGTGTTCTGTGTCTACGTACTTGACGGCTTTGAGAGACTCAACCATCCAACCGGGTAGAGGAGAGTGGTCGTCTTCTATGAACGGTGGGATTAAAACTCCTGTGGTTGAGCCTGGTAGTACTAGTGGACCTTCTTCAAATCCTCCGTTCTTCAAAATGTTCTCTGTTCAAATCAAAACATAGAAGCTGTAATGATAATGAATATGGTTCTAAAAATCAGTTGAGGCATTAGTCTAGGCGGCAAATTGATATTAGCGCTACAAAACGATTTAAAAGAAAAATTGATTTATACATCTTAAATCGGTTTGGATAATCGGTATAAATAAGCTTAAATCGGTTTAAATAGATATTAGTAAAAATCTGTTAAAAGTGAATATATATCAACAAATCTATTTTTTTCTTTTGTTATATATATATAGATATTGATAATATCTTATATAATAGTATAAAATTATATAAAAAGAAAATTTAGGTTCCACACCTCCGAATAATTGGGATTTAGAATAATCCGCCTCGATAACGCCAAACCATTTTTTTGGACATTATTAACAGCACATGTTCAAGAACTGTTAAAAACAGAGTAAAACAAAGTAACTACTAGACAGATTTTTTTTTTTTAATTGATTTACACAAACCTTTGTTCAAAAAAAAATTGATTTACACGGCTTAAATCAATTTAAACCAATCTAAATTCGTATCTAATTTTGTGTAAACGTTCATTTAAATGGATCTTAGAGTAAATATGTTAAATTAAGTAATAATTTGAGACAATTTGTCTAATTTCTTTTGTTTTATACATTTAATTTTGATAATTCATCATTAAAATTTCATAATAAAAACAAAAAAACAAAAATATCTTATATAAATGTAAAATATATGAAAAAATAAATTAATAATTTAGGTTCCACTCCCATTCAGCCTAGAGCGATTTTTAAAACATTATTATAACAGCACATGTTCAAGAATTGTTAAAAACAGAGTAAAACAAAGTAACTACTTACTGTTTGTTGGTCGGGGAGGGTAAAGAGCTCTCATGGCAACACCATCAATNAATATCTTATATAAATGTAAAATATATGAAAAAATAAATTAATAATTTAGGTTCCACTCCCATTCAGCCTAGAGCGATTTTTAAAACATTATTATAACAGCACATGTTCAAGAATTGTTAAAAACAGAGTAAAACAAAGTAACTACTTACTGTTTGTTGGTCGGGGAGGGTAAAGAGCTCTCATGGCAACACCATCAATGAGAGGACCACAAGCTGGATCCTCTTCTTCACCTGGATTATGAATCACTATCTCAGCAACCTCACTTTCCGCCTGAAACGCCCAAGCGTATAGATCCCACCCACTGCTACTATACACCGTCTGCACAGGAATGACCCCAGAGTCAGGTGCCACGGAGATGTTGAGCCTCTCGTCTTGAGCGCAAGTCCTCGCGGCGCTGAAAGTGAGAGAGTAATACATTCCTTTCACCACTTTAAGTCTTTGTTTGATGGACGCTTCGTTTCCGAGCCGGACTGCGAACTTTCCTGCGGGGACAACGAGAAGCATGTCTCCTTGTTTGTGTCCTGAGCTTATGTACTCGACGAATCCTGTCACTTCCCAGTTCGGGATTGCCATCTTGTTTATTACTTCGGTTCCTTTCAAGTCTGATGGTTTTGGTCCTAGCTCGAAGTCACCGTTCGGTAACATACCTGTCAATTACCATAATGACCTTTTTTATTAGGGATTTTTAAAATAATTAATTTAGAAAAAGAAAGATATATATAGGCACGTGAGGTGTGTCTGAGAGACAGCCTAACTGGGCCTGTGTATAACATGGCTTAGCTTCCTTTGTGGGCCCATCCAACTTCATTGATTGAAAATGGTCCAAAAACTTTTTAATAGCGGTGTGTTTGTGTCAGAAACAGGGTTAAAATCGTAATTTTCGCATCCGCTTATGGAAATTGTAACTTCGTTTCATTACTATTGTGTAATAAGTAGAGAAAGAATTCAAGTTTTTTCTTTTAAAGATATGTCAAGTTTCTTTATAGTAAGAAATCTGAAATGTTATAATTGTCTATGTGTAGAATTTAAAGAAAGCTAACCGTCACGGAAGGGGACAGCGGCGGAACTGGCGGTGGCAATGAGAAGAAAGACGAGAGACACGACGGTGACGCCTCCCATTGTAAAGGAGCACCGGGAAGAGAGAAAAGAGATAAGTGTTTAGTGTAGAAAGTAATTAACAAAGGGAGTTGGGGTATTGCTTATAAGGAAGTGGAGATATCAAAGTACCCTTGTAGGTTGCTATATATTACGAGTGTGTGCCACTGACTACTGATGTAGTTCGCCTATCCCACGTGGGGTAGTGACCTCACTGCTTTTACATAAGATTTGGAACCTTATTGAAATAAAAGTTTTAGTTTAGTCTTTAATGCTATTAGTTTAGTTTTAGTACTGTTTTACAATTATTTAGTCATGTCACGGTGAGGCGGTGACTGGGAAAGACAGACGACCAGAAGCAAAGAACAAAAAAACACTAAACGTGATTATGCGACAATCTCTTATCCACATGTCATTAGCAGTAGCACATGTAAACAGTAAACACTTGAATTACGTCTAAGATTGTGAAAATAATTGATATTTTTTTTAGTAATCTTTACGTTTGAATCTATGTTACATGTCTGATTAATTATGATAAATGTTAGTATAAGGCTAATCTTTTTGTCGTTTTGATTGAATATCGGTGGAGATACTACGAGGAGAATCGTTTATCATGGCGTGGCATGTGTTGCACCAAAAGCAAAGTTAAAAGATATTTTTAAGTTTTTTGTCTTCTTTGATTTGTCTTTTCGTGCGTTTTTTCTTACTGTTTCTTGGCTGTATTTTTTAAAAAGAAATTATAGAAACGAGAAATGTGTAGGCTATGAAGGGCACCATTCACTGGCTAGGAATGCGGTTTCCAAAGTTGGCCAGAGAGATGGCCTCAGAAATTCAGAACTGCGTCTTATTCTCATGTTTATCAGATCAAGAAAGGGTGTGCCAATTCTATTAGTAAAGGAATGTATTTCTCTTCTCAATGTTATCCAAAATAAAAAACATAAACCACAACGTATTAGTTAGCTTTATTGAATTTCAACTATATCTGAACTTTTTCAGTTGCTACACAAACTTATATAAATCATATGTAAGTTACTTTTATGGTAAATGATATTTTAGTTATTAGCCAGCATTGATTAGGAAAGTGAGAGTAAATTCGAACGAACCATGATCTGTGTTTGATATACAATGAAGGGACGAGAAACCGTCGGAAACGTGGGTGGGGCCGGTAGGTAACGAACGAGTGGGTCAGGCCCGTATAGAAAGGAAGAAGAGATAGCGAAAAGAGACGCGCAAAAGGGCAGGATCATGCATCTGTTTCCTCCTCCTTGTACACTTCTTTTACTCTTCTCGGGGCCCATTGGCCTCATCACTCCATCCACGCACAAGCCTTACGATCGACAACCTTTAAGAATTATTAGGTTAATCATATTGTAAAAGACAAAACATTTGAGTTCCGTTGTTATGTTCATATGATTAATGCTATATTAGATCAATGAACCTAGAATTGTGTGGTTCGTACCCCGAGTTAAACAATGTATTACTAGACTTTAATCAGCTCGCCAGCATGGATATATTTTTGTTTTTATAATTATATTTAATTTTTATGATATTTCGATAAAATATATTATTATAGTTTGGTGTTTTATATTAAGTAAATTAATATTGTTAGATATTATTAATATATAATTATTCATATTTTCTTCATATTTTTATGAAACAACATATATTAATATATAACTTTTTTCGTATTTTAATATTTTTATTTAAATTTAAAATAAATATATATCTATATAAGAATCAAAATAGAATATTTATCTATTAAGCCCGTTTCGTTAAGGTTTTTATGTAAATAGATTAATTTTTTAAAATATTTCTCATTGATAAAACAATTGTTTAATGGTTTTTATTTTATTTTAAATAAGCTAAATTTATTTTCTTTCATTTACAAACATAAAACATCAACAGCAAACTAAAAAATCATATAATTAAACAATACAATTTTGTACTTTTTATAATTTATTTTGTTAAACTTAATTTTTTCTTTCTATTTTTTATATTTTAACTCTATAAATTAAATATATTATAAAATAGTAGTTATTTTTATTTAAAAATTAAATAGTATTTATTTCTAATATTTAATAATAATTATGAATTTAATGAATGATTTAAAATTAATAAACAAAATATTTTCTAAGATTTTGTTAAAGAATATAGGAAATATTAAAAAATAATTAATGATATAGTAGAATATTCTTATGTGTGATAGTATATTTTCTTCAAATGATCTAATATATAAATATTATTTTTATGTATTAAAAATTACTAATAAAATGGTACAGTGACTTTGTATCGGTAGATAAAAATATGATTTTGTTTTAATAGATTAGATTAGTTATCAAGAAGTTTTGGAACTTGAAAGCCAGTTTACCACTAGTAAAATTCTACCGTATAGCCATGAGTAAGCCACTGCAATATCGTGGTTAAACGTAAAACACCACGACAAAGCTACGCAAATGCCACGAAATAAAAAAAACCACGAAACGTATGGAAATAAGCCACGAAACACCCACGAAATGTAGTTGTGGCAAACTAAGCCACGATATTCGCTACGACGACTTCGTGGTATTGCATAAAAGCCACGATTTTCCCACAAAAATTAGTAGTGGCATATCTTTTTTTTTCTGCCGACATAAAAACCACGAATATGCCACGGTTCTTCATGGCTTTCTTGTTTTTTTTCGGTATTTTGTGCCGACATAGATCGGTGAAAGTGAGTTAATCATGTTAGTTTCGTGGCTTTTTTCGTGGCTTAAAGGTAATTTTTATCTTAGCCACGCTTTTGTACTGGCTTTGTCGTGACTTCAGTTAATAATCAAACCTATCTGAGAGAAAGATTCAAGTCATTATTCTCTCTCAAAATTTTGAAATACACTATGTCCTTCTACTTTGAATCAAGAGAATGGATGGATGAAAGGTTTGATCCAGGAAGTAATTCTGTTTCTGAACTCTTCATTGGAGGTAGTAATGCATTTCTTCAATTTGCATGTAATCAAGCCGATTATCAGGAAAGGCAAACGTTATTGTGTCCGTGTAAACGGTGCAAAAATGTGAAGCAACGAGAAGTGAAAGTTGTCTCAAGACATCTATTCTTATACGGCTTTAAGGGGAATTATTATGTGTGGGAGAATTATGGAGAGAAATTCTATGATGTGGGTGAGAGTTCTGGGGCGAATAACTCGACGGGTGAAGATGGAATGTGGGAGAATCATACTTGGAATGGTCAAGAAGATTGCTACCAGGAGATTCCAGTAATACAAGCGGACATTTCACCACCCTACATGCCAGAACCTATAGAAGAGACGGAGATAGCGGATCCATATCATGATAATGTTTTTGATGCATTTGAAGCAGCGACCCAACCTCTTTACGAAGGGTGTGCATAAGGAATATATCAGTTGTCTCTTGCTTTACAGATTATGAAAGTAAAGACATATTATAATTTGGTGGAAGCTTGTGTAGATGAGATATCAGAAGTATTTAAAAATATGCTTCCGCGGCCGAATAAAGCTCCATCAACATATTACGAGACAAAAAAACTGACAAAAACTCTTGGGTTACCCGTGCAGAAGATTGATGTTTGCGTGAAGCATTGTATGCTGTTTTGGAAAGGAGACGATGCGAAATTGGTCTAATGTCGGTTTTGTGGAGAAGATCGCTATTATCCGAACAATGGAAAAGGGAAAAACAAACCAAAACAGCGAATGTTTTACTTGTCGATTACAGAGCGTCTGAAACGTGTATACCAACTCGAGGCAACAGCTTCTAATATGCGGTGGCATAAAGAACATGTGTCTCTGGAAGGTGAAATGCATCATCCATCTGATGCCATAGCGTGGAAACACTTCAATGAGGTATATCCTGCATTTGTTGCTGAAAGTCAGAATATTTATCTATGCTTATCAACAGATGGGTTTAATCCGGTTAATATGAGTGGCGAAGCACATTCTGTTTGGCCAGTTATTGTAACTCCATACAATTTACCTCTGGGAATGTGCATGAAAAGATAATTCTTGTTACTTTCGGTACTAATACCCGGGCCTAAACATCCGAAGAAAATCTTAGATATTTACTTGCAGCCGTTGATTGAAGAATTACAAAGCTTATGGAAGGATGGTGTGGAGACTTATGATGTTTCAAAGAAAGAAAGTTTCATAATGCGAGCAGTGTTGATGTGGACGATAAGCGATTTTCCAGCATATGAGATGCTTTCAGGGTGGACAACTCATGGTCGAATGGCATGCCCATATTGTCAAGATGAGACAGATGTGTTCTGGTTGCCTAATGGACGGAAACATAGTTGGTTTGATTGCCACATAAGGTTTTTAGATGCAGATCATCCTTACAGGAAAAACACTCAAGCATTTAGGCGGGGAAAACCGTTGAGGATCCTCCTCCACCATGGTTGACAGGGGAAGAAATACTACGTGAAAGGATAAATAATATCAAAGTTTTAAAAGAATCTGTTACCTATGGAGGGAATGGACATGATAATCCATCGAAGACAATATCTGGTTATGGAGTTACTCACAATTGGGTAAAGAAGAGTATCTTTTGGGAATTACCGTATTGGGAAACTCATCTTCTTCGGCATAGCCTTGACTTCATGCACATTGAGAAAAACTTCTTCGATAATGTGACCAACACGTTGTTAAATGTTCCTGGAAAGACTAAAGACAACATCAAAAGTCGATTAGATCTTATGGGAATATGCAAAAAACGGGATTTAGAGATAAAGGAAGATGGAACAATGCCTGTGCCAATTTTTAGGTTATTAAATGCCAGAAAACGACAATTCCTTCTATGGCTGAAAAATGACATCAAATTTCCCGATGGCTACTCTTCCAAATTTAGTCGATGTATTGACGAAAACACTTTAAAGCTACATGGACAGAAAAGTCATGATTATCATGTCATAATGGAGCGGTTTTATCCATTTGCGTTTGCTGAACTCCTTCAAAAAAATGTTCACACAGCGATTAGAGGTATTTCTTTATTGTAATGTTTATAAAATTTATTATAATTTTTGTTATAACTTTAGTGTTTAGTTTACAGATATTGCGCTCTTCTTCCGAGATATTTCTTCAAAGGTTTTGAAAGAATCAGATGTTGGTGTTTTAAAGGCAAATATCACCGTTAAGCTTTGTAACTTGGAAAAAATATTTGTTCCATCGTTCTTCGATGTTATGGAACATCTTCTTGTGCACCTTCCAGATGAAGTAGCCTTAGGTGGATGTATGTATTTGAGAGATACATGTACCATTTGAAGAAGATGGTAAAAAAAAAAGCTCATATTGCTGGTTCGATAGTGGCACAATGGATTAATGAAGAGATTGCAAATGCATCTCCTAGTTTGTTTGGGCATCCTGAAATCATGAACATTCAAGAAGGTCCGAATGATATTCGTTTCTCATACAATGATTCAGATGTACCACCCTTGTTTTTCCATGAAGGGAAAATCAGTGGAAAATGCTCATATGGTTGGTTGAATGATGAAGATAATACCATATGTTGCTCAACTGTGAAAAATTTGCTGAGTATGAAAGGTAGTTTAATATGCTGAAAATATAATATAATTACATATTTATAATAGCATAATTAAGACATTGAAGTGTGCAGGATGTTTGAAGAATGGGTGACATTAAATATTCCGGATATTACTTCAACTGCAATGCAAAAAGCGAAAGACACCAAATTTGCAAGATGGTGCAAAGACTATGTGAGTTTTGTTAAGTTCTAAAAATTTAACGGCAACCTTGTAATTTATAACAATGTTATTGTATTGCAAATTAATGATGCCACTCAGTATTACACGTTTCCTATGTGGATGTTGGATTTTGTACAAGGTCCTAAGCGTAGTTATAGGTCTTGGCCAATATAACACACACGGGGATACACTTTCCACACCCATATCCATGGTCAAAATAAGAAAACTCAATATTATGGTATTTGTGTCCCTGGAACCAATGATACAGACTACTATGACCTCATTCAGGAGATCATGATGATAGAGTATCATGGTGATGTTGGCTTGAAAATCATGGTTTTCAAATGTTCGTGGTTGACACAACGGAAAATCGCGGTATGAGAAGACATACGTCTGGCCTAGTTGATGTCTCACCACGCAGACAATATGCAAAATATGATCCTTTTGTGTTGCCAAGTAAGTAAAACTAAATATACACATATATATTTCATTTTTACATCAAAATATGATGATGTTGTATATTGAACAGATAACTGTGATCAAGCATGTTTTATTCCTTATCCACGGATACGTCGACAGTCAACCGATGACTGGTGGGCATGTGCAAAATTCTTTCCCCGAGGAGTCCGAGAAATATCAGAAATTGCTTTAATAGCATGGCAAGATGATAGACATGACCAAGTTACTGAAAGTTCATTGTTACGGGTGGAGACACATGTTATTGACGATGTTTCTGATTATGTTATTGTCCCGGTGAATCCGCCAAATATGTACCAGATGCTGAGTTTGAAGGATCTGATGGCGATTCAGATGGTGATTCCGGATAGTAAAATATTGTGTGAATGTAACATATGTATGTATGGATGTGATGTATGTTTTAAGATTGTATAATATATTTTAAGACTGTAAAATATGTTATGTGAATGTAATAAATGTTGTGAGGATGTAAAATATGATAGTATGTATAATATGTTGTGTGATATGTGTATAAGTGTAGGTTGGTGGATAAGAGTAAGGGTAATAGTTTAGGGATTTTAAGTTTTGTGGTTTCGGCTAATTTCAATGAAAGCCACGTTTGTTTCGTGGTAAAACTGTGGTTTATTCGATTTGCCTCCACAAATCCGGTTTGCTTATTCGATTTCCCTCCACAAATTTCGGTTTAGACTCTATTTTTTCAATTTCGCGGCTGATAATTGACCCAAGCCACGCTATTTTCGAGGTATATTCGTGGCTTATTCCACTAAATTTTGTTTGGACTCCATTATTTTAATTTTTCGGCTGATATTTGGGCTAAGCCACGATTACTTCGTGGGATTATCGTGGTTTTAAAGAAATTTAACAAAACTAATCAGTTTCTTCTTTTCTCCTTCCCAACACTTAACAAAAATCAGAAACTCTCTCTCGAACCGTATCGACTTCTCCATCTCTGATTTCAGTCCTTGCCGTCTCTGATTCCAGTTCTCTCCATCTCTGAATCAAAACCTCTATGTCTCCGATACCAATCCTCTCCTCTCCCTCTCACATCTCTCAAGGTAATCTATGTGTCTCCGATACCAATCCTCTCCGTCTACGATTCAAAACCTCTCTGTCTCCGATACCAAACCTTGCATGTTTTGGATTTAGGGTTTTGTTTTTTAGGGTTTTTTTTATCTAGGGTTTTTTTTGTTTTAGGATTTTCGATTTAGGGGTTTTTGTCTCTGTCTGTTTAATTCGCGTTTCTTTGTCTTGCATGTTTAGATTTAGGGTTTTTTTTCTATTTAAGGTTTTTGGATTTAGGGTTTTTTGTCTCTGTCTTTTTGATTCGCGTTTCTTTGTCTTGCATGTTTAGATTTAGAGTTTTTTTATTTAAGGTTTTGTCTCTGTTTAGATTCGGGTTTTGGTCTAATTGTCTTCTTGATTTGTTTTGTTTCATTTTTTTGTCTCTGTCTCTTTTTTATTTTGTTTTTGTCTCTGTGTCTTTTTTGATTCATTTTGTCTGTGTCTCTTTTCCTGTTGATTTGTTTCTATTTATGTCTCTGTTTAGATTTGGCTTTCGGTCATAATTGTCTCAGTTATTTTTATTTTGTTTCTGGCTCATTTATTTTTATTTTTTCTTCTGTTGTGAACAGATGAACTCAACAAGAGTACCATGTACTAGTTCGTCTTCTCCAATGCCTCATGGTGCCATGGGAGTTGCTCCAAACCGTACTGCTTCATCATCCTGATCAAATAGCTACTCGCAGATGTCTCTTGATGCTCTATTCAACTCTCTTGCTAGGCTATCCCAGCCACATCTTCATCCGGATAAACTCAATGGAGCTCTTTGGTAAGCTTTCAATTTATTAATATTTTTCTTCTTGTTCAACTTAGGATGTGAGGTATATTAGGATTGTCTCTTATTTTTGGTAAGATTTGAATTGATTAGGATTGATTAATATTTATCATATTAGAATTGGTTAGGTAAATTAGGATTGTCTCTGATTTTTGATAGGCTTTGAATTGATTAGGATTGATTAGTATTTATCATATTGGAATTGATTAGGTACATTATGATTGTCTCTGATGCTTGTTGTGTCATTTAGAACTAACCGATATGATGTTTGTAATTTGCGTAGGTTTTCTATTGACCCATCAGTGCACTCTTTCATTCGTGCAACATGTCAAGGATATTACATGGGGCCTTGTAAGAGTTGGAGGAGTGTTCCTGAAGAAAGGAGGGTATCATGGTGGCACACGTTTGTTGTAAGTTATTCAACCATAATTTTATTAATTTTATTGTTGTATGTTATTAATTGTATAATTTTTCTTTTGAAGCAAAATTTCTACTGGGAGTCTCAGTTTAATGACTTGGTTTATATTCTGTAGAAGAAGGAGACATGGCAGTCGATAGATGAAAGGATTAGCACCAAAAAGAGGAAGAACAAGCAGCCTAAGTACATTAACGATGAGGACTGGAATACACTAATGGAGTATTGGGCGACAGAAGCAGCCAAGAAGAAGAGCAAGAAAGCTGCTACAAGCCGCAAATCAGATCCGGTGGGTAAAGGAGAACACAAGCCACACAGCTATCTTGGTATGTTCAGTCTTTATCTTTTAAATTTTTTAAAAACTCTATTTTACTTTTCTGTCTTTATCTTTTAAATTTTTTAAAAAATCTTATTTATTTTTCTGTCTTTACAGACTGTGCAGAATAATGGTGAACCTCCATCCTACACATATCTTGTGAAGAGGACACACACACGCAAAGATGGGACATTTGTGGACTATCGAGCTGAAGAATTGGTTACTCAAGCTGAGATGGAAGCCACACAGCTATCTAACACTGAAGGATCACCTCAAAGTCCATCAGAAACTTCAGCTCCTTCTCGCCTCTTGCTAAACCAAGCTTATCTGAAGGTATGTCACTATTTATCTCTGTGTTTGTGTTATGCTTCTGTTATATTTCTGTCGGTTAATTTTTGTGATTAGTAAGTGTATGTTTTTAATATTTTAGACTGCTGTAGTTTTATGCTTGTGTTATAGAGTTATTTGTTTTGTCATTGATCCCAGAATGCTAAGAGTAAGAGGGGCCATGTTTATGGACTCGGCAGTGCCCAATATGGGGAACATCCGCCGTGTGCAAGAGTCTCATCTTCTCTTACCCGTAACCTGGAGATTGAGATGTTGTGGGTGGTCTTGAGACGAACCTACAAAGCGTCACTTCTGATGTTGGTGCAGTGAAGGAGGACATGGCAGAAACAAGAGCTGCAGTCAATCAGGTTCTCCAAACTCTTCTAGCCCAACAAGCATCCACTTAGCAAGGAACTCCTCAGCAACAAAATCCTCAGCAGCAAACTCCTCAGCAGCAAGCGCCTACTTAGTCTCAAGACCCTTCGGCTCAGCCTTCTCAACACAATGCCATCTAGATGTAAAGGTTTAGACAAGTCTTTTGTACCATTACTCTCTTTTGGTCTCTCAAAACTCAACTCTTTATTTCATATTATTATTAGGCTTGTAATATTAATTCTTTTTGTAAAACCAACTTTCTTTTAATGCAATTTCATATTTTTTTTTAAATTTGTGTGTGTTTAGGATTTAATTATAAATTAAAATCTATATAAATTAGGAAACCAAAACAAAAACAAAACAAAACAATATCAAAAAATAAAATCAAAAACAAAAACCAGAATCGTGGCTTATTTTTCGTGGGTTATTAAACAAGAAAAGCCACGATTTATAACGTGGGTAAAAGGCTACAATATAAAAGTGACTGTAAACGTGGTTACATAAAAGTCACGAAACTATATTCGAATAACGTGGCTCGGTAAAGTCACGCTTAAAAGACATAACCGTGGCTGATTTTTTTTTTTTTGATCAAAACCGTGGCTGATTATGCCACGAAAGCATAGTGGCAAAACCGTCGCTTAAAAGCCACGAAAAGCCACGGTTTTCTGTTAGTCACGAAGCTATAGCTACGGTAGGTTTACTCTATAGCCACGAAATTTCAGTGGCTATGCGGTTTAATTTTACTAGTGTACAAAAAAAAGGTTTTGGAACTTTGACCAAGAAAATATAAATCAAGAAGTTTTGGAATAAACTCATAGTCTCTCAAATTTTTGAGATTAGCATGTAATATTATCTTCGTCTTAAACTTCACTAATTCATGTTATTTATTAACTTTGTTCATACTCTCTCTGTTTCATAAAAAATGTCACTAACTTTTTTATTTATTTCAAAATAAATGTTATTTTATATTTTCAATGAACATTTTTACATTAAATTTTTCACTTACCCTTTTAAATAACTAATAGATGTTTAGTTAAAGAATTTTTATTTAAATAATTATATAATAAATAAAGATAGATTAATATATTTTATGATTTTCTTAATATGCAAGAAATGTGTTTAAGTGACACTTTTTATGATACATAGTGAATAATATTTTCTTCTGGTTAACATATACTTGATAACTTAGTTCAGAATCTGTTTTTTTTTTTTTTTTTTTTTTTTTTTTTTTTTTTTTTTTTTTTTTTTTTTTTTTTTTTGCAGAAGAGTTATTTAACATCCAATCTTTGAATTTGTTATTGTCTTAGGCCTGTCTATCTTTGATTAGTCAAGTGAAATATTTGATTTTAGACTTTTAAAAATTTAAATGCTAATATATATGCAAAAAGATTCTGACAAAGGGAAAATTTGGAGGAATATACTTATATTAGATTTTAATTTGAAAATTACACCACTATTTACGTTTTCTGAAAAACACACTTTCATATATAAAATTTACTAAATTATTCAATCTGAATATTTAGTATAATTCAATTTTATCATCAGAATTTATTTAATATTCAAATATACAGTTTAACAAGAATATACGATTGTTTTTAAAATAAAGAAATGTTTATAATATATACACAATATCTTAACTTAAGATATTTTGAAGAACAAAATACTTATTCTTGGATTTATCCCTAGGGTGAAGCTACCTCTAGGTTCACCAACCAATAGGATTTCTTTATTATATATTTAATATATCTTAAAAAGAAAATAAAATGTTATCAAATTATATGTTTTTAAAATAAAAAGATAAAAATAAATGAAAATAGTAATATGTGCAACTTTTTTTTTAAACATTTTAACGCAGTCAGCAAAACAATAAATCTGAAAACATTGGATAAATCCTAGGCCCTCAGATAAATCTTAAACCTTAATCAAAAACACTAAACACTAAATCTTAAAAACACTAAACCCTTGGATAATTTATTAATCCTAGGATTTATGGTTTATATAGTTTAATGTTTAGTATTTAGGATTTAGTATTTTGCTGACGGTGTTACAAAATATTTTAAATTTTGATTTAAGGTTTATGTGGGTGTCGAAATCCACCTACTGTCAAATAATCGTAAAAAAAGAAACTTCGGGAAAACCCTAAGTTTCCAGAGGAACCGGCTATCTGCAGAACCGCACAACGAATATTAAGATAACAATAAACTTTAAAATTAAAACGAAAATAAACGAGATTGAAAGCAAGAAGGTTCTTATTCCGAATCTGCGTAGAACTGGTACAAAGAGAGTAGCCGAAAACTTAAGAACGAAAAACCCTAATTGAGACGCAGCTCGCTAACAGAAAACAGAAATATTCCTAATTGCTAATTTTGGTGGTGAGAGCTCTGAAAATCGTGTCCTGCTTCTGCCCTAGACCTCTTATTTATATACTCCTCGCCTTGGCCATCCGGTCTTTCCATTTCGCCCAGATTTGACTATATCAGGAATTTTCCATTTTTCTCGATCCTTCCTTTTCTTCCGCGGAAATCTTCTATTTTTCTTCAAACCTTCCTTTTATTTTCCTCCTGCGAGTTAACCGTCAAAACGTTATCGAATCTGCAGGTTAGATTCCGTTAAGATTGCGAGATGGGTTTTATCTTGTTTTAGGTCCTTCCGGACCGTTTTGCGGTAAATCCGTTTTCCGACTTTTTACGGGATCGTTTCCTGATCTGGCGTCGTTTTTAATAAATTCCTCGAACTAATCGTAGGGTTTTACGATTTACTCAACTTTTTAATTAAAAACGTGTTTTTACGATTTACTTGACGTTTTTTATTAAAAACGCGATTTTTATGATTTCAACGAGAAATCTCGAATAAATCGTATGGTTTAGGCAATGTTCGGTGTTTCGTTTAACCGTTGCCGTTTTATATGATTTCTTCGAGTTCTTCAACCGTTTAACCGTTGAAGTTTTACGGTTTTTATCGTGAAACTCGAACGATAAGTCGGATCGAGATGGAACGGAAGATGGCCGTGGTTCAGAACGCGACCGTGTCGAAAGACGTTAGTTTCGAATCGAGAATGAGGGAGACCGAGGCTCGGGACGTCCAGGAAGTTTCTAGTTCTCCCATCGGCGAACTAAGCCAGGTTGGCTTAGTTCGCCGATGGGAGAACTAGTCGAGTGATCCTACTTCTCCCATCGGCGAACTAAGCCGGGCCGGCTTAGTTCGCCGATGGGCGAACTAGTCGAGTGTCTCCTAGTTCGCCCGTGGGCGAACTAGTCGTGACTAGTTCGCGTTTTACGGCTGTTTCTGTTTTTTGCGGTTTTGTAAAACGATTCTCGAGTTTTATAAAACGATCTTCGAGTTTTATAAAACGATCTTTGAGTTTCATAAAACGATCTTCGAGTTTTATAAAACGGCTTTTCGAGTTTTATAAAACGATTCTCGAGTTTTATAAAACGATTTCTCGAGTTTTATAAAACGATTTCTCGAGTTTTATAAAATGATTTCTCGAGTTTTATAAAACGATCTTCGAGTTTTATAAAACGGCTTCTCGAGTTTTATAAAACGATTCCTCAAGTTTTATAAAACGATTCTCGAGTTTTATAAAACGATTTCTCGAGTTTTATAAAATGATTTCTCGAGTTTTATAAAACGATTCTCGAGTTTTATAAAACGATTTCTCGAGTTTTATAAAACGATATTCGAGTTTTATAAAACGGCTTCTCGAGTTTTATAAAACGATTCCTCGAGTTTCATAAAACGATTCTCGAGTTTTATAAAACGATTTCTCGAGTTTTATAAAACGGCTTCTCGAATTTTATAAAAAGATTCCTAGAGTTTTATAAAACGATTCTCGAGTTTTATAAATGACTTTGAGTTTAATAAAACGACTCTTCGGGTTTTATAAAACTATTCCTTTTGTATTTTTGCGGGGAGTTTTGGCTATTAATTCCGTCGTACCGATTTTGACCCCAACAGTTAGCCCCCCAGCTCGTAAGAATCGTGAGGTTCTTGCGAGTGGATTGAGCTCGTTTGGCGAGTTTGGTAGAATTACGCGGAACTTTAATGGCCAAAAATCCAAAGGTGAATAGTAAAATCCTTTCCTATGAGTATATGGAGTAAAATTTTGAATTCTTTACTCTACCTTCTACAACTTATTCAAGAAATTTTTCTCTCCACTTTCTTTGAAGATCTTCAAACATGTTTTCAGGAAGAAAGACTCGTTCCTCAACTAGTTCCAATTTCTACAATTCTGAGGGAACGAGTTCGCACCCTCCAGCTTCGGTTCCGAAAGAAGAGTATTCGTCCCCGTTAATCGATCGGACGGACCTCGAGGCTTTTTGGGCGTAGGGAGACGAGTCGGGATCCGCTAGGCCTGGGATTTGGGTTCCAGCCTTGTCAGACGTCGATCAAGTTTCCGGAAATCCAAGCTCGGCACTTTTCAACAGTATCGATTACATGCGCGAATTTTGCCGAGTTCCAGAGGCCGTTGAGTTTCGTTCCCCACTTGCCGGGGAGAGCGACAAAGATGCGCCCGACGGTTTTTTCACATGTTACAACATTTTCTTGCAACAATGCCACTTATGGTTTCCGATTCCGGAAATCATTGTGCATTACCTTCACAGGCTGGGACTATCGATCAGTCAGCTGACTCCCCCTAGTTTAAAGCAACTCGTTGGTCTTTTGACGCTGAGTTATGAGCAGGGAATCACCCTTAACGTCGATCATCTCAAGGGTCTGTTAAAGCCCACGGGCGCATCGCGGAGGATCACTCTATGCCCTCGTGACGAAATTGTTACGGGCTGCCCAACGCTTTCTACTTCTTGGAAGAAAAATTTCTTTTACGTTCGTCGAGGAGGGTAGCATTCTGTTTTTTACGACCACGTGGGGTCGGAGAGGTATGTGAATCGAGTTTATACGAATCCTCTTCTTATTATTATTATTATTTTTATTTTTATTCCTTTTTGTTATTCCGCAGTGACCAATCCTTTGCCTCCGTATCCCGCGGATCTCCAGAGCATCACCACTTCTCTCAAACGTGGTGAAGTTGGTTGGTGCAGTTTTTCTCCGCAACGCGTCCGCCAAGCGGTTGCCCTCTTCCGATCTCGACTCTTTGCGAATTCTCCGGTTTATGAAGAGGATCCGTTTATTGGAGAGTTTATTCCGTATGTTCCCTCGACGAGGAGCGGCAGATCAAGCTTCTGAAGGGATAAAAATCCGGTTGTCGAAGATGATGATTCTGAACGCGCGACTTCTCCTTACAATATTCTCAAGGATTTTCTTGATAGTCAGGCGGAAGAAGGCGTCTGGACGAAGGTGGGCGGATCATCGACCTCCCATTTTCCGGACATCGACCATGATCAAGTCACGGAGTTTATTAGGGGGTCTGAGAAAGCTAAGGAGGTACGTGTGTTTATTGTTTTCTTTCTCGAGCAGTTTTTATGATATCGCTTAATCTTTTTTTTGTAGGGTTTCCTTATCATGAGCCGAGCCCTAGACAGACACCCGCTGAAGCTCGCCTTGCCGAGTTTCGGGGGAACATGGCCAAAAAATAAGTTGCTCGTCTTCGGGCAGAGGTCGAGGCTAACCAAGCCGAAGAAGTTGTTTCTAAGGAGGTTGCTCGTGTGAGGGATGAGTGTGCGGCTAGGTCTCGTCGTGCAAAGGAGCTTTCCGACCAAAGGATTCGTCGTGCTCGTCGTGCGGGCAAACAAGAGGTTGCCGAGGAGATGAAGGCTCGTTGCGAGCGATTTGCAACCGGTTGTTCGGATGCAGAAGTTGTTCAACGAGCGCATGGTGATTATCGCGAATGTCTCGGGATCGTTCATGGGTTATCCCTAACTTCGAATGAGGGGTATTCGTTCACTAAGGAATTCTCCGTGCGGCGGGAAAACCTGAATCGGGAAAGAGATATGCAGTCCGAATTATTCGACCTTAAGGCGTGCATGTGGGATCAATGGAATCCCATCGTGGTGTCGCCGGATTCGGTTGAAGCCGGCCCTGGGATTTCGGACGTGGATGGTGAAGTCAATCAGCCTGCGATTGATGACTTCAATGTGTGATGTTATTAGTTTTCGATTCTGTTGTTGTTTTTCCGGGACTGGCCGTTGGTGGCTTTGAATCCCTACCGCTGGGCGGTGTGTATTTGAAGACTTTCTTAATAAAAATATTTTCTAAGTATGAAACTCGTGTTTTGTGTTAGATGTAGAGGGAAGAATACGAGTTGTCATCTCGTATCTAACTCTTTGGTGTAAATCGTTCGATTCGTTAACTCGGGAGATTTCGATTTTCGCGAGTGTTTAGATGTGGGCGAAGAGACATTCCTGTAGGATCTCGATTCATGCCTTGAGACGTTAGCGACCAGTGTGCTGGGTTTAGGGCAAGACCTAGGTTTACTTTTGGATTGGGGCTGTGCGATGACTAGTCGGCTTTCGTTTTGCCCGTTGCGATTTTAACCTGATTCCATACCGATTTAGAATCCGCGATAGGTTCTCGGCTTATACGATTCGTCTGGTTGGAACCGAGCATCTCACTGGGAACAATTTCTAAGTTGCCCGGAAGTGCTGGCCAAAAATTTGGAATTCTTTTATAGCGTGCTATTTTATCCTCGTCGGATGTATGCGGACCGATAGGTCGGTGCGTTTTTTTAGGACAGCTAGCGTGCTCGACGGGGCCAATCGCCGAGCGTTCGTGTTCTTATAGTCGCGGACGGACTTTGGATAAATATTTTTCTTTGAGATTTTAGGCGACGTCTCGCCAGTTCTTTCCGAAAATATTTTGATCTGCGAATTTTTATAAAAACGATTAAGTTGTTGTTACGGCGGAAGCGATTTTTCGGATTTGCGTTTTTCGAATCGTAAAAGAATTTGGGAGTATACGAATACTCGTATTCTCACCCACTCCCCCCCCGTTTTGGAAGGGGGGGATAGCTGAACTCGTCTTTAGTCGAGCTGCCTACGTATTCCTTTCGGAAATCAAGCCATCTCGTAATTCTGATTGTTTGCGCGAGTGTGCTTACTCGGCTGTCGCAGATTTCTCGATCGCTTCAGTCGCGGGATCGATGTCTTTGTCCGGAATTGTCTCCTCCGCTCGGATGGAAGCGATGGGTGCGGAAACTTCTGGTTTCTCGGCCGTTGCTTCCTTTGGGTCGTCTTCTGCGGGCGGTGGCGTGACCTTTGCCCGTTTTGGTTTCACGATCGCGACCGCCAATTGCCTCAGCTTATGTTCGGCCAGGAAACAAGATCGCGATTGTCTTTGGCATCCCCAAATTACTGCGACTCCCGTAGGCGTCGAGAATTTGATGCCTAAGTGATACGTGGACATAACCGCCTTCATGGAATTTATCCAAGGCGTGCCCATAACCGCGAAATTAACGATTTTCGTCACTTCTTTTGCAGCGACCGGTAGTCGGATTGATCCCAGGGTCATTGACGTTTCGCCTGAGAAACTAGTCAACGGTTTTGGAATCGGCTCGACTTCCGAGAGATCGATCCCCATGCGTGCTAGCGTATTGCAGAAGATCACTTTGACAGTACTCCCGGTATCGACCAAGATCCGAGCAACTTCCAAATCGCTTATTACTAAGTCGATGACGAGAGGATCAGCGTGAGGTTGGTCGATTCCGCCGGTTTCGGCGTCGTTGAATGAGATCACTCCTTTCGGAGGGTCATCCGTCGGCACCTTCCAACTCGAGCCGGTTTCGGCTTTGCGTTGGTAGGATTTTATAGACGAGACGGTGTCATTGTAGTATTGCGATTCGCCAATAATCATGTTGATTTTTCGGCGGTTAGCGTCGTTACCTCTCTCGTCTTGTTTTCGTACGCGCTTTTCGCCTGACTGGTTTCCCTGAGGCGGAGTTTCCGCTCGCGCGTTCTTGTCGTTCTTCGGAAGGCGATCCAAATCGCGGATGAGATCTTTTACGCTAGATATCTCGGAAAGTTCTCCCGCGACCAATTTTGCGGCAAGTCTGGCGCCGAGATTTTTGCAGTTCACGGTGGAATGCCTGCGGGTTTGGTGGAGGTCGCAGAAAGAATTCTCGTCGTAATTCGAATTTCTCGTCGAAGTGTTTCCCGTAGTTCGCCCTTGCTCTAAACCGGAGTTGATGGCATAGTTATGCGCCCCTTGGAGATCCTGTCCCTCGTGATGGACAAATTTGTCGTTAAAAGAGTTCCTCTTTTTCTGCTTCTGCTCGGACGCGTTATCCTTCGCGGATGTCTTCGTCAGCTTATGCTTCTCGGACAGGATTTTGGTCTCCTCTTCGATAGTTATGAAGTCAGTGGCCTTATGGAGCGCATCCTGAATCGTCTGCGGTTTCTCGAGAGTTATCCATTTGCGGAACTTCGATTTATACCAGAGCGATTTCCTTAACGCGTCAATGGCGTCTTTGTCGCTGATTCCGCTGACCCTAGCTATGACGAGTTTGAATCTGCTCATAAAATCGCGGAGAGATTCGTCCTCCATCTGCACCAAACTCCAGAGGTCGGCGTCGGAGGTTTCCGGATTAATGAACATCGAGTACTGCTTCAGGAATTCCGAAGCCAGTCGACGGAAAATTCCGATCGAATTTCGCCTAAGTTTGGCGAACCACTCGAGCGCGGCTCCTTCTAGGTTTTCGACGAAGAGGCGGCAGTAGCCTGCGTCTTTTTCGTGGTCCTTGAGCTTGGCTCGTCCCATGGTGATCTGGAACGCTTGTAGGTGCGCTTTGGGATCAGACGTCCCGTCGTAAGTCCGCACCTTATGCTTTCCGGGATCGGGCAGTTTTATCTCGGTGATGCAGGCCGTGAAGCGCGTTTTCCAAGACTTTACAGTAGCCGATCAATCTCGGGTGCGGCGCTGGTAGCGTGGTGAATCTGAGATTTAACCGCTTTTATCGCTGCGGCCGTTTTGGTGATATATTCGCGGAGATCGCGCATCTCGGTCAGACCGCCAGCAGTTTTCCGACCTTGTCGGCGTTTGCTGCGAGTGACCGGAGATCGCTCCTCGGCGGTTTTTGCGTATCGCGCGAAGTCGAGTTCCCCGTCGTCTCCAGTATACGAACGTTCGGGGGAAGACTCCGGCAGAGGACTTCAAGTCTTTCTTCTCCTAGGATGGACGTCAGCGTCTTCGTCTGTCGAATCGGCCTGGTCGCTTGTCTCTAGGTTAACCCGTTCGATGCCGTCACCCTCGGTATCCTGTTCGTGAGTAGGAGGTTTTTCGGATTCGTTCAGCGTCGCGTCAGGATTGTCTTTTCTGGATTCTTTTTCCGGTAAGTTTCCCTGCTCGGTTCTGGGACGATCCGCAGGAGCGCCAAAGTCCAGCCTTCTTACGCAGATCTTAGTAGTTCCGCGGGGCGAATTGTTCGGGTTTTCGCGGTTAGGGTTTCCACCTGTTTCGCGAGCGAACCGATGAGCTTTTCCTGCTCTTCCGATTTTTTTTGTTAAACTCGGAAAGCATCTTCTCGAGGGTCTCGGCGTTAGCGTTTGTAGCGTTGGCCGCAGACGCTCCTTGTGGTGGTGGTGTTTCAACGTTATTGCGTTCGTCGCGAGTTTGGTTGTCACCAGTCATCGTTTCTTCGTTGGACATGTTGCGGCTTCGGTGTAAGATAGATCCGACCCTCTTCCTTCTAGCGCCAAATTGTGGGTGTCGAAATCTAGCTACTGTCAAATAATCGTAAAAAAGGAAACTTCGGGAAAACCCTAAGTTTCCAGAGGAACCGGCTATCTGCAGAACCGCACAACGAATATTAAGATAACGATTAACTTTAAAATTAAAATGAAAATAAACGAGATTGAAAGCAAGAAGGTTTTTATTCCGAATCTGCGTAGAACTGGTACAAAGAGAGTAGCCGAAAACTTAAGAACGAAAAACCCTAATTGAGACGCAGCTCGCTAACAGAAAACAGAAATATTCCTAATTGCTAATTTTGGTGGTGAGAGCTCTGAAAATCCTGTCCTGCTTCTGCCCTAGACCTCCTATTTATATACTCCTCGCCTTGGCCATCCAGGCTTTCCATTTCGCCCAGATTTGACTATATCGAGAATTTTCCATTTTTCTCGATTCTTCCTCTTCTTCCGCGGAAATCTTCTATTTTTCTTCAAACCTTCCTTTTATTTTCCTCCTGCGAGTAAACCGTCAAAATGTTATCGAATCTGCAGGTTAGATTCCGTTAAGATCGCGAGATGGGTTTTTATCGCGTTTTAGGTCCTTCCGGACCGTTTTGCGATAAATCCGTTTTCCGACTTTTTACGGGATCGTTTCCTGATCTGGCGTCGTTTTTAATAAATTCCTCGAACTAATCGTAAGGTTTTACGATTTACTCGATTTTTTAATTAAAAACGTGTTTTTTACGATTTACTCGACGTTTTTTATTAAAAACGCGCTTTTTATGATTTCAACGAGAAATCTCGAATAAATCGTATGGTTTAGGCAATGTTCGGTGTTTCGTTTAACCGTTGCCGTTTTATATGATTTCTTCGAGTTCTTTATCGAGAAAGCGAAGTTTTACGGTTTTTATCGTGAAACTCGAACGATAAGTCGGATCGAGATGGAACGGGAGATGGCCGTGGTTCAGAACGCGACCGTGTCGAAAGACGTAAGTTTCGAATCGGGAATGCGGGAGACCGAGGCTCGGGACGTCCAGGAAGTTTCTAGTTCGCCCATCGGCGAACTAAGCCGGGCCGGCTTTGTTCGCCGATGGGCGAACTAGTCGAGTGTCTCCTAGTTCGCCCATTGGCAAACTAAGCCGGCTCGGCTTAGTTCGCCCGTGGGCGAACTAGTCGTGACTAGTTCGCGTTTTACGGCTATTTCGGTTTTTTGCGGTTTCGTAAAACGATCTTCGAGTTTTATAAAACGATCTTTGAGTTTCTTAAAACGATCTTCGAGTTTTATAAAACGGCTTTTCGAGTTTTATAAAACGATTCTCGAGTTTTATAAAACGATTTCTCGAGTTTTATAAAACGATTTCTCGAGTTTTATAAAACGATTCCTCGAGTTTCATAAAACGATTCTCGAGTTTTATAAAACGATTTCTCGAGTTTTATAAAACGGCTTCTCGAGTTTTATAAAACGATTCCTCGAGTTTTATAAAACGATTCTCGAGTTTTATAAATGACTTTGAGTTTTATAAAACGACTCTTCGGGTTTTATAAAACTATTCCTTTTGTATTTTTTCGGGGAGTTTTGGCTATTAATTCCGTCGTACCGATTTTGACCCCAACAGTTTATGACCGAAGGTGTTAAAAATGTTAAAAACGAAATTAGTTATTTGTAACTTTTTTTATTGTTATTTATTTTTATCTTTTTATTTTAAAAATATAATATAATTTGATAATATTTTATTTTTCTTTTTGAAAAATACTAAATATATAATAATAATATAATCTTATTGGTTAGATTCATCCTAGAAAGTGAATTTAAGAATAACTCAGAAAAGAAAAGAAGCAAGACGTGGCTTATCTTCTTCCAAGATTTTTATCCTCCATTTCTGCTGAACATTTTTTTCTCTAGACTCATAATTTGTTCTTCCTCTCATTCATAATTTTGTTAATTATTCACTTATGTAAGTAAGTCTAATTCAATTTAGTAAATTTTCATTTTTCTTTCCACTCGATCATACAGACATGAAAATAACCTCAAGCAACAGTATTTTGTTTCTTTGATCCACTCTGTTATTATGTGTTTGTTCTTCTTATGTCTATCTAAACAACATAAATAAAAGAATTTTTGTAAATGATAAAAAATCAAACGATTGCTTTGATTTCCCAAAAGCGTCATAAATCATAGCATTACGTCTTTTTGTTGCGTGGCTTCCTTACAACATCTCCAAAATACATTCTATAATACTAAATATAGAGTTTTTGCCTTATCAAAAAGAAATTTCAAAACTTAAAATTTGAAGTTTTGAAGAGTGAAGTTTCAATTCTCAAAACTTAAAATTTGAAATTTCATCTTTTTATTTGCATTCTGGTCCTTACAATTAATTATATGTTATATTTATAATTTTTCAATATTTTCTCGTTTAACATTTTAATCCTTCAAATTTTTATATTTTATAAATATTTCAGATTTGTTTTTATAAACTTAAGTTTTATACATAAAAATTTTAAAATAAAATTTATATTATTTTAAAACTAAAATTAGACTTCACGAATATTATAAAAAAAACTTAAAAATAATTTTTTTAAAAAGGTACATGAAAACATAATTATTACATAAATTTAAATATTACAACAATATTAATAGTATAATAAATTTTCTCTGAAACCTTTAAAATCTCCAAAATACTATCCAAATAAGTATTATGTAACTAAAAATTGAGTATTAAAGAAATAACATTATGAAATATGTGATATTTTGTTTGTAGTTTATTATTTAGTTATGTATTTCTATTTACAGTTTTATATTTTAGAGTAAATACTTTTAATTAATATTATTTTTATGTTTTTTCATATATGTGCTAGTTATTTATAAAAAAATGAATTTATATTAATTATGAAAAATATAAGGATTATAGAGTAAAATATAAATAGTTTTAAAGTTAGTGATGAAGTTTTGTTTTTATAGAAGAACACATTGAAACTTCAAAAATAAAGTTCTGCAAATTTTAAAATAGAATTTTTTTTGGAGATGCTCTTATAACAAGAATTTAGATATAACAAAACAATTTGGGTTTTGTTAAACTAAAGAACTGGATTTTATGTTTTGCTCTATTTTGGAGTTTTCGGTTAGCGTTTGTTGGCTCTCTTGAACTTTTGGCTTGGTGGCCTTCTTAAGGCTTAACTAGTGCATTATTAGATATAGCAAAACTACTCGTTTATATTATGTTAAAAAAAAATTATACATCGAAGCTTCGTGATAAAGTAAAAACAACTATAAATTTTATTTCAAGATATATTATCTTAAACATAAATATTTATAATCTTATTATTATTATAAATTTCGAGTTTATATTTAATTATTGAAACATCAAATCTGGAAAATATGTTTTCATATATAATAATGTGTAGTTTTCAAAAAAAAAAATATGTAGTTTTCAAAGTTTAAACTAATAATAGAGTATTTTCAGATTCTCCCTTTTTTCTTTAATTATTTATGCTCTCTAAAATTTTAGGGTGGAACCTGTGAACTGGTGGTCTAAATTCAAACGTAAAAGCACCAAGAATAGTTCAAAAACTGCCTGGGATGTCCTCACAAAGTCACTTGCCGACATGAGATTTGCTTTCTGTTAAAGCGAGGATCCGAAACCATTTGAGCTTTTGATCACGCAAATGAAAAGGTTTCCAAAAGCTTCTTTAGACTGCACAGAACAACAACAAAAACTGTCTAAATAATCAGGCAATAATAGTTGGCTATTGAGAGAAAAATAATAGATGGATACTCACATTGAATTCAGAAATGTCTCCATTTTTGTTTGTTAGTTAATTAATCCATTAATTATTCATGTCCGACCCTCCTGTACTAATGTGACTCACATGGAAATGTCTACAAATAAAAGTTCATATCGTTTTCTACTGACAAGTCTATTTAATATAATACCTTATCTTATCCTCATACTTATTCACCATGTCCCGTGCAACGCATCGCTGTATATGATTCATGTAAAAAGTGTTATAAAGTGGCATATTTGAGGAACTCTCTATAGTCTAAACATAAACACTTATAACCATTTGTGGTCACGCCAATCCCCTTCTCCATTCCATTGCTCAAGCATGTTTACGTAACGCATCAATATCATACAAAATTAAAAATGAGTACATTGTTCAGATAACCATACAATGCAAATTGTGTGGCAGAGTGAAGCCTGAAGAGTAATAAAACAGCGCAAGAAGAATAACATGCTTAAGGAATGGTCAGTTGGTAGAGACTAGAGAGGTAGTGCTCCTAAATTTTTTTTGCTATAAATAGAATTCCCTTAAAAAGACAAAGGAAACCAAAGTTCATGATACAAGTTCATTAGAGTTATATAAGCAACCAGTGGATAAAGAAATCATATTCATTTTTAATCATTGTAATCTGGTAGCAGAAGATATAAATATGATTCATGTATCCATATTTGCAGGCAATAACAAAAGTTAGGACTAGTCTTGTTTTCTTTCTAACAAGAAATTGCATGGGACTTACAAGCGCCATCATTTTTCGGAGGTAGCCCCTGACTGGTGTCTTAAAGAGAGAATGTTGTTGTTTCTAGTACACGTCTTATGTCTAATCCTGCATGATATATTAGACCACAAACTTGTATACTATAGGGGAAATGATCAACTGCCTCAGTATATTGTAGTGATATACTACTTTCTCAATGTTCTATAATCCTTGCAAAGGAAGCCTAAATGATAATGAAAACTTTGGGGAGAAGATATTTGATCCGAGTTTAGAGGATAGCTATTCTCCTGAAATAACGCCCATCTATGCAACAAGTGCTAGGTAGTTTTGAATGTAATAAATAGCCAAGATTTGAGGACAAACTAAAGGTTATACAGTAAAATCTCTATAAATTAATAATGTTGGGACTTTTAAATTTTATTAGTTTATAGAGATATTAATTTACAAAATTTTCCTTATTTAATTTTTTTTTATTTTAAGATATATTTATTTTAAGATACGAAAAATATTTGATTTTAATGTATAGACATTAATCATTATTTTTTAAAAATTTCACATTTATATTAATTTTTTTCTATTATTTGATATGTAATATATATTTTCATAAAATTTAAATGTGATTTTAGATATATATTACTAAATCTCATTAAAAATATATTATGTGTTAAGAAAATGTAAAGATAATTCTATTGTAAATTTAAAACAAACAATCTAATGCTAGGTTCTTACTTATATAAAATATGTATATATAGAAATTATTAATTTATAATTTTAATGGGACCATATATTTACACAGAAATTTCTGAAAATTTATTATCTTATTATTTTATCGATTTGTGTCAAATTTTGAACCGGCCCAAGTTGGGACCGGTGAAATTTATTAATTTATAGAGATTATTAATTTATCGAGTATTAATTTATAGAGGTTCAACTGTAGTTGCTGAAAAACATATTATTCCACTATAAGACGGTTATGACATAGTCTTGTATGCACACGCACAGATACATTTGTTTACCAAAAAAAAAAAACAACAGCAAAGGATTGTGTGCTTCAATGTGGCTCAAAAGTTACACGCCTTTCTTCAGACTCAAGGCGTGCCTGAAACAGAAACATTTCCTTGGATTAGGTTAAACCAAATTGGGAAACTTATGAAGAACATATAAGAAATATTCTGATTACCTCCTTCAAACTTATGGTTCGGATCCTGATTTCTCCTCTACTAGTAGTCATCTCATCCAATATCTCTGCATCATGGAACTCATCTTCTTCTTCACCTTCTGATAAATGACGAGAAGATCCCAGTTTCTGCTCACAAATAACGGTTAAAAAGGTATCACATACTTGTTGACAGAAGAAGACACCAAAAATTACAAAAAAAAAGACATAAGAGCTTTACTCGGTATGCAAAACTTGAGTGTTGTATAGGTGCAGCTATTATCTCTTCATAGTCAGCAGCATCTAGCACTTGAAGGTGTAGCGGATCAAATAGCTTGGGGAGCAAGTGTTCCCTTATACTTATGAGTAGGAAGAAGAGCACCGGGAAAAATATCCCAGCAATAGGAACCCATGTCATGCCATAACACAAGAGAAAGTAAACCAACTGAAAAAGTGTGAATGTCACAATCACTTTGTATGGTACTATCTCCACAAATGAAGCATGTACTCCTTCCAACACTCTGCATTAAAGATGAAACCAACCAATGATTGAGAAACCTCTCCCTCTTTTTAAAAAAAAAAAATAAAATAAAATAGAGCTTTGAACTAACTTGAAGAGTCTGCTTTGAGGAATGAAGAGAAGCAATAATCTCTCCCAGAATTGGTTTCCAGGGAGACTGTCTATAGCCATATAAGCAAAGTAGCCCCAGAGAATGGAGCTTGGGATCATCTTGATGACTGGCACTGCAAGAAGTGTTAAACCCACTAGTACTGATTGCAACAAGTTGCTCACTCTTTGCTCGTTTACTCTAACTGGCAAGTTATCCTCAATATGCACATCTGGATCAAATTTTCCTTTTTTATCTCCTCCTTCATCTGGTCTCATCACAACTTCTTTCAAGTCTTTCAAGTCAGCAGCTACTGAACAAACCTGAGGTGGACATGTCTCCATCTCTATAAACACTGTTTGCATTCTCCCATATATTTCTGATTTGCTTGCTTTCATCTTCATACCCTCCTTTGCACTCTTCACCATTTTCTTGCGTGTCATCTGCAAACAAAAACAAAGGCAAGCTTTGTAGTTGTAAAAAAACTATGGTCTCTATATTCATATCTTACCTGACGGTTGAGAATTGCGAGACTCTTTGTGTGCATTGGAGCTTGAGGAATAACACCATTTGAAGGAGGAAGTCCAAGTAGTCCACATATCAAAGTCTATAAATGATCACCATAACAACTGTTTTCTTAAATCATGAAAATGTATATATATTTTGAAACCAATTTTTAAAAAAATGTGAGAACACACCATAATTCCCAGCAAGAAGATGTCATAGTGGTACGCAGAATGGTTCTTTAGATTAAACTCTTTCTGTTGCGCCATTTGGGAAGCTACACTATGGTCGAAGAAGTAAAGTCCAGCTATCATCACAGCAGGTATAATCCCAGCAAAGATATACATTACTGGTACCTTCCCCATGTCCTGTATATAAACAAGGCTTAGTTCTATAAGTACATGATATTGTTTTGCATTTGGATTAGAGAAATACCCTAAACTATCACTAAAATATATTGTTCCAAAATTAGCACACAAAGAGGAAAATGATACAAATAACATTAACTAAAAGTTATTTTATACTTAGAAAGGAAAAAAAAAGAACATTTTTATTTTATACTTAGATTTGAGTTTAGTGATTATGATATAATGTTTAGTATCAAAAGGTGAGATTAGGGAAACCGTTTAGAATTTGGAGTAATTTAGTCATTTTATCTTTTAACTAGTGCTATTTTAGTCATTTCCGTTTATGTGCTAATTTTTTTCCATAATGTTTTTAGTGCTATTAAAGTTATTTTCCCTTTGGATTAATAATAGTTAGATTTTACCTTGATTACAGTCCAATGGTACATTGAAGCTGGCTCCCATGGAAGAGGACAGAAGAGTCTCCGAGGAACATTTTCAGGTACTTTACTAGGAATCGTGTAAGACAATGCAGTCCAGAGCAAGACCATTAAAGGAACACCATAATCTCCAATGAAACTCCTAAGCCACCCTGTTGGTTGTTAGTAGCCTAAATGAATATCTATTCACATTTTTTCAAGGAACTAATGTAAACAATGACATACCAAAACCGTACTTCCAAGACTTAGCTCTCCTGCTCTTTAGCGCAGTGATTAACAGACCTAGCGAGAAAATTACCCCAAGCAACCCATTTGTATACACCCAGAGAAAATCTGACTCTCCTGATTTATCGTGATGTTCACTTTCAGAAGCTTGAAACTCACTAATCAATCCCTGCATGGCATGCATCATAACTAAAACATGTTATATATATGTAACTCATATGACTTAACATATAGACAATTAATGGAACTGGCTTGTACGGTTGTACCTTGATAGCTTCTTGTAAGAAGAGAACAGCAATCAACATTCCAAAGAGTTCTCCAGCGATTCTTGTAAATCTTGTGATGATTGTGCACGCGTTGAATATCGAAAGAAGGATAAGGAAAACTGCAGTCCATACACACACCCTGCAGATATTAATTAGCAAACCAATCAAACATCAAAACAGATACATTCCGAGTTAAGAATCAACAAGATTATGTTTTATTAGTTTACCATGCCACCCAAGCTAGGTAAAGCTCTCGACCAAGATCAGGTCTACTAATGCAGAAACTGTAAAGATAAGTATACATCATGATCGTTGGCTCTGCAACCCCAAGTATCAACAATGGTTGTCCACCAAAGATGGCGTGAATGATTCCGCAAAGAGAAGTAGAAGCTAATGTTTCCACAGCACTCAAAGCTCCACCTATATATATTTATTAATCATCAGAGCTAGGTTAACACTCTTATGAGATATTCAATACATAGCAACTTGGTAAGAAGTAGTTATATAAAATAATACCTGTGTGTTTACTTAATTGCTCACCAAATGCAACTACAGGAAGAGACGAGGCAAAGAAAATATAGCAAGTAGGAGCCAAGATTCTGGTGAGAAACATAACATGTGACGTTGGTTTACATATTTAAACATCTCAAGATTATACATAATCAACAGAAATATTTGTGTTGTTATGTACCTAAAACCGGTTTTGAAGCCAAGAATCCAATCTTGTTTGTAGCATTTGCGTCTACCTTCTATATCTCTGAGTATCCCCTTGAAGGGACCCCCTTCACTCTCCATTGCTGCAGAGACACACGTAACGTGTTATACAAGATAACACACATATTCACAATTAGGTTAAAAACCCTAAAACAACATAGTTTTTGTACATTGAATCGTCTTCGACATACCTGGAGAGTTCGGAGACGTTATGTTGCCTCTATCTCTCTCTAGATTCAATGAATACGCTGGAGAATCCTAGAGAGAGAGGCCAAAAGACGAGACAGAAATTGATCGTTGGGGAGAAAAAGAAGGGAAAGACTTGTATTGCTGAGGTGGCAAAATCTCATTGGTTTACAAAGGGGAGGAAACAAGAGAGAGCAACGTATGTGTTTGTAATACGTACGGGTTAAGACATCTATACTATTATTTAAGAAGTAAATTTGCTTAGTTGTCAACTTCTCCTTGATTTTAGGTAAATTTTTTTATTTAACTTATTTAAATAATTTCATATAAAATTTATTATTTAATAAAAACGAATTTATATTAATACTCTTATATTTTTTAAAATAAGATAATTTTTATGAATTGTGTTTTTATCTTGAAATATATTTTTATATATAAAACTTAAATTTTGAATTAAGATATAAACACTATTATATTTATCTACAACGAATTTATATTAATAACTTAGTATTTAAATATAATTAAAACGAATTTATATTAATAATTTAATATTTTTCTAAAATTAATATATAAAATTATATTATTAATAATTAAAACGAATTTCTATTAATAATATTATACTTTTTGAAAATAAGATAATTCTTATGTATTATATTGTTATCTTAAAATATATTTTTTATCATAGAAATCAAAATTAAGTTAAATATTAATAGTAAATATAAAAAAAAAGCAATACTGATTTATCAATTTCTCCATGGTTTTATACTTTGCTTATTTATCATATTTTAATAATTTCATATATAATTTATTAAATAATAAAATGAATGTATATAATAATACTAGATTTAAAAAAAAAAGATAATTCTTATCTATTAGATTGTTATCTTGAACATATATTTTCTATTAGAAAATTTAAGTGAATTATCTGATTTGTAATTTCTCCATAATTTAGATAATTTTGATTATTTGTCATATTTTAAGAATTTCATATAAAATTTATTATAAAATAAAATGAATTTCTATGAAAAATTATATTTTGATAAAATAAGATACTTCTTATGTATTATATTGTTATCTTGAAAATATATTTTTATTATATAAATAAAAAATTAAGATAGAAAAAAATAAATTAAAATAAATTAAAGTAACACATTTGTAAAAAAATATTTTTAAAAATATTTTATTATGTGAGTGTTGTCATTTAATTAATTTAAAACATAAATCATAACTTATTATTTTGGTTTTAATTAATAAAATATAGATTAATAATAAATTATATGAAAATTATGCCCGCATGTGCGGGAAAAACACCTAGTAATTAAGTAATTGATAATTAGTTATACCGCGTAATTTCTCCACCCATGCTTTTAACTGTTCTTAACAATAATCGTGTTAATTTACAGCTAATTAAACTCCATTCCACCTCAGCATGAATTTACGGTTAATCGGGTGAAATACTTTGAAGTAAAAATTTAAAACTTGACTTTTGAACGGTTTAAATACGTTGCAGTGAAAAAAACATGAAGCTATTAATTGTAGTGTTCATGACATTTTTAGACCGTTAATAGCCGCCAATTTTTTTTTCAAATTCATAATATTCCGATAACTACAGTCAAACATTTCAAAACTTATATTTAAGTCATAATAAATAACTTCAAATTTCATGTATCAAAACTGACATTTGTAAGACTTTTATTATCACATTAATTGAAAAAATATACTCATTTAACTATTTTCGATTGCAGGATTTATTTATTATTTGCTTACAAATAGTAGTTGGGGAAAGGCTATAGGAGTTCTAACTCATATTACCTTTTTGACTTCTTCTCCTTTCACTCTATACACATCTTTTTCAAATTACTAAACCCTTCCACTAGCTAGATCCTCCCAAAGGATACCCTTGGTTTACTTTAAACAAAGAAAAACACAAAGTAACCACGTCCATGGCAAATGGCGGCGGCAACAATAACGCTGGTGGCGGCAACAACAACGGTGGCGGCGGCAACAATAACGCTGGTGGCGGCAACAACAACAACAACAACGGTGGTGGAGGCAACAATAACGCTGGTGGAGGTGGCAA
The DNA here is from genome assembly GCA_932364175.1 of Eruca vesicaria subsp. sativa. Lineage (NCBI taxonomy): Eukaryota > Viridiplantae > Streptophyta > Magnoliopsida > Brassicales > Brassicaceae > Eruca > Eruca vesicaria. The sequence goes on from CAKOAT010152154.1 coordinate 60,632, forward strand.
CAACAATAATGGTGGTGGTGGCAACCGCAACGGTGGTGGAGGAAACACAAACAACAGTGGAGGATGCAATAGGACGGTGGAGTTACAGCCTCACCCGGTGAAAGAACAACTCCCCGGCATTCAGTATTGTGTCAACAGTCCTCCTCCTTGGCGTACGTTTAAAAAAACAAATAATTATTTTATTAAATTAGTTTGTTTATGTTGTGGGTAAATAATATTATTTTTCGTATTGCAGTTGAAGCGGTAGTGTTGGGTTTTCAGCATTATTTGTTGAGTCTTGGCATCACGGTTCTTATTCCAAGTCTCTTAGTCCCACTCATGGGAGGTGGTGATGTAAGTTTTGATCTAACTTTGATTTTTCTTATGTCCTATATCTTTTGATTTATGATAGACAACTTTTTTTCAATATATTATGTTATTTCTCAGGCAGAGAAGGCTAGAGTTATACAAACAATGCTATTTGTGTCTGGCTTAACAACATTATTACATTCCTTCTTTGGAACTCGATTGCCTGTGATAGCTGCTGCTTCTTATGCCTATATCATACCTATCACTTCCATTATTTCATCAAGCCGCTTCACTCATTACACTGATCCTTTTGAAGTAAGTCTTAGTCTTAATCTCATCATTTATTCTTACAAACTAAACCTCACTAATGAAAATTGTTTGATCACATAATTAAACAGAGGTTTGTGAGAACAATGAGAAGCATACAAGGGGCTCTGATTGTCGCCGGCTGTTTCCAAGTTCTTGTGTGTTTCTTAGGCGTATGGAGAAATATCGCCAGGTAAAATAACTTATATTATTTTTGCTTTACTTGGACTAACCCTCACCCACCAAATGAAAAGTATGTTTTTGGTTGTGTGGTCATTAGATTTATAAGTCCACTCTCAGTTGCTCCTTTGGCAACATTTGCCGGACTAGGACTCTACCAAATTGGCTTCCCTTTGGTATGTCTATATGCATTCTCATTATGGTTGATTATAGAATACTTTATATTATTCTATAAGATGTAAAAATCTTTGTATTCTAGTTGGCGAGGTGCGTTGAAGTGGGTCTTCCCGGGTTGATCTTACTTATTTTTGTCACGCAGGTAAAGCTCTAACAATTGCCTTTTTTTTTCTCATTTTAAATCACTACACATTATTAGATAATGATAATCTATATTCATTTAAAAAAACGTCTATTTTTTCTATTGTGGGTTTTAGTACTTACCGCGATTTCTGAAGAAGAAGCAAGGGGGGATATGGGACGGATCAAGATGTGATCGTTATGGGATGATGATATGCATTCCATTGGTTTGGTTGTTAGCTCTGCTACTCACATCAAGTGGTGTATATAACCATAAGCCTCAAACTACTCAAATTAGTTGCCGTACAGATCGAAATGGTCTCATCTCCAACACTCCTTGGTCAGTTTTTTATTTGAATGTTTTCTTTTTGTTGTTGTTTCACTATCTATATATTCAGACTTTCGAATTATATTCTCTTTATGTTAATTACAATAGGATATACTTACCATATCCTTTCCAATGGGGAAGTCCAACCTTCCACTTCACTGATTCTTTCGCGATGATGGCTGCCTCTCTCGTCACTCTCTTTGAGGTTATTCTTTTGTTATGAAATTGATATTCTGGAATCATAATGAGCAATGAATATTAAATCAAGGAAACATAACTATGGTTATGAAGAGTGCAAATGTTCTATGTTATTGCAGTCAACGGGTTTGTTCTACGCATCTGCAAGATATGGTAGTGCGACTCCGATCCCACCATCAGTTATTAGCCGTGGTACTGGCTGGCTGGTTAGTCTAAGAACAATTTAATTAGTCACTTTTTCTTTAACCGTTTATGAAATATTTTTTTCATCATCTTAGAAATACTTGAATAAATATCTTGTAGGGAGTTGGAGTATTACTGAATGGCATGCTTGGAGGCGTCTCAGGGATTACAACATCAACGTAAGGAACATCTCACCTCTAAACTATTTTTTTTAATTATCAAGTATCTATTGATGTGAATACATATTTCTTAATGTTCAGAGAAAATGTTGGACTCTTGGCAATGACTAAAATTGGGAGTCGACGAGTGATACAAATATCAGCTGCCTTCATGCTATTTTTCTCCATTTTTGGTATTTTTTTTGTTATAACTTTTTCCAGTAGACAAATGAATTTGGTGAATAATCGGTGGTTTAGTATTTTTTTTTTTTTTTAATCAAAATGCAGGAAAGTTTGGAGCCTTTTTCGCGTCCATACCATTACCAATTATGGCGTCCGTTTACTGCATCGTCTTGTGTTTTGTGTGTAAGTCGTTTCATTACATAACACCACTTACACTTTCGTACCATATTATATGCTTTGTCGCTTTCATTGAGAAATAAAATAATTTCAAATGCAATGTAGCTTCTGCGGGGCTTAGCTTTCTACAGTTTTGCAACCTCAACAGCTTCAACACCAAATTCATCTTGGGATTTTCCTTTTTCATGGCTATTTCAATCCCTCAATACTTTAGAGAATACTACAATGGAGGTTGGAGGTCTGATCATCACTCCAGTTGGGTCAGTACATCTTCTTGGATACTTTTCATGAGATAATATTTTGAAAATATTCTTTTGCTAATATGGGTTCTCTTGGATTATATGAATACAAACCAGTTTGAAGATGTGATAAGAGTGATATTTATGTCTCACACAACGGTTGCCGGAATGATAGCAATAGTGCTTGATTGCACATTGTCTCGTGAGAACGATGAAGCCAAGAAAGATTGCGGGCTGAAATGGTGGGAAAAGTTTCGACTATACAATCTTGATGTCCGAAACGATGAGTTTTATGGTCTACCTTGCTGCCTCAACAAATTCTTCCCTTCTCACTGAAACTTTCAGTTACATATTTTTTTTTCTAATCTTTTGCCTTTTGAATGTTTTCATTCTTCACTTTTTTATGTCCACCTCGAATTTTATAGCGTTTGTTAGATCTTCTTACGTTTTATTTAGATTTTACAAATTTATTTTTTGATTTTACACATTTATCGTTGATTTTTTTATAAGCTATAATGACAATGTATAGTTCCTCTAATATTTTACAAAACGTTCCTACTTATCCTGGCTCTGCAAATATAAAACATGAACCAATTCAAATGAAAATGACGCCTTGAGAACAAAAAAGAAGAAAGATAATCGAAATTATAACATTTGATCAAAGAAAAAAAAAAACTGTTTGCATTTTATTAATTCACTAGCTTAAGATTCGTGTAAGACGCAGAATATATATTATATATAAATTATATTAATAAATATATTATATAATTATAGGGTATTTGTAAATTGAGCCAAAACATGATATCAACTATAAAACTAACTTATGTTTTTATGGAATTTTCTTTTTTCTTATTCACCCTACAAATTTCCCGTTGTTAAACTGACAAAACCGATTATTTTATATGTAATCCGGTTTAGTTTTTTTTTTAAATTCATTATTTAAAAATGCTATAAAACCTCCAAAATTCCCATTAAAACGTAAGACTTGGTACTGATTCAAAGTGCGGAAATATTTTGAAAACAAACCAAATCTATAGGATATAAATTTGTATTTTTGATTATGTATCAACATTTACATGTTACACATAAAGCGTTATATTTAGTGTTCTGAAACATAATCTGGATCCGTAGTTAAACCAACAAAACTGATGACTTTATATGTAACCTGGTTTTGTTTTAAAAAAATATAGTTATAAAAACTCTATAAACACGCAAAAAATCGTGTATTAAAGTTGATGGACATAATTTTTGCAAGAAATATCCCTTATATATTAAAAGAGAAGCATTACAATAAATGTGTTCACACTTTAAGGACATGTGTCAGCCTCACGTCGATCTGAGAATGAAAACGCTATGTGTCACGTGTAGAAAGCTTCTCAGCCAAACTCTAAATAAATGCGTTTACACGATGAATTTTCTGACTTTTTCGATATAAAACCCACATGCAAGGTTCTAATAAAAATCATACTATCTGAATTTTTTGGTTTGCATCAAAATCCATAACTAATTATATATAATATTCTTATTCTTAAGTAATTACATATATATATATTTTAGGACAGGACAAACTATATATATATATGTATATATATTATTCTTATTCTTTACTAGTTATATATATATATATATATATATATATATATTTACGGATAGGACATGACAAAATATGTATAAAATTTTATTTGATTTGGTTTCCGTTTTGATTTGAACAGAAAAATCTGGATATTCTTAACTCTAGAAGCAAATCAACTTCTTGAATGCAATATCCGTAAACAACAAATATGAATCAAATTCTGAGTTTTATATCGATTTTTAATATCTAATTCTGAAGCAAATCAAATTCTGAGTTTTATATCGATTTTTTCGATATAAAACTCACATGCAAAGTTTTAATAAAAATCATACTATCCAAAATTTCACTTGATATAGCCTTCTTTGAGTTGAGCGACATACACCGAATTATCTTCAAGTATCTTCGTTGGTTCTTTCTTATTAACTATTCCACTTGATTCTTGTATGTAGTGACTTATTGATCTAAGCCAGACATTCTCGACATGCTTCGAAGAAGTCAAAACCGATCTTGTTTCTCCGAATGCCATGTAGTCGTGGTTTCATCAATTATAAAACCATGTTCCATTTGCGTTCGACTTTATAAATTGAATGTGTCTGCAAAACCATACCAAAATCGAGGTTTCTAGGATAAACCAGTCTTAAATCAGTACGTACCTTGGAGAGTATGAATATATTCTCGACACCGTTCTAATTTCCTTGAACGAGCATTAGCATCTCCAAAGTACTTATTTTTTTTAGATCTTACCAAAATATTTTAACATAACATCTCTTTTAACATCGAGAAATCTATTTACCCTTGGAGTATTCAAAGAAGTCGCTTTGTCCATATAAAATTTTGAAATATTTGAAAACCCAAATTTTATCTGAAATCTGACCAAGAGAAACAAAAACTAACAAAATTTTATTTGGATGCCAAAATTATATTTCTAAAAACTGAAATTTTATTCGAAACCAAAAATTATTACAAAAAATCTGAACTAAACACTTAAAAAATATATGTAATACCGAAAACATATTTGAAATAATGAAATATACCTAATACTCATTAAACTCGGATAGAGACCGCATGTCTAGAAAAATACCCAATATGTTTTTAACACGGACCCAACCGAACTGAACATGTATTATTGAATCGGTTTCAATTCAATTTTTGCGTCCGAGTAAAATATTGAGGCCCAAAACTCGAAGATAGAGTTACATAAAAACATACATTCAAAATCTCAAATACACTAAGTCATAAATTATATATATATAATTTTTTTTTTAGAAAAAAGAAAAAATCTTTTGCTTCTATATAATACAACTTTGTAAACTAATATTGTATAACAAACCAAAATTTTGTTTATAATTCAAAAACAAAACCGCCTTTAAAAGCGCGGATAAAAATCTAAATATAATATATATTTCAAAAATTACGAGTAACACAAATGCTTAATCAAATTTTACGTACAAAAATTTATTCTCACACAAGTAAAATATATATTGATATGTCAAAAATATATTTTTCACTGGACTAATAACGGTCTTTCATATTATTTTAAAGGTATTTTACCATATCCGTTTTATTATACCCTACCGTTATTATATACGAGTAAATGGATCTATCTGTATGACCACAAGTCTGACTCAGATATGAAAATACAATGAAAACATTCGATTAGACGAATAACAATAACAGAACAATTTTTTTAATAATATATATAATAACAGTTATAAATTTATTTAATATTTCTTTTACGGTCAATCAAAAATACCCGCGCTTCTTAAGCGCGGGTAAAAATCTAATTAAGATAATTAAAGTTGAGGGTTTATTTCACAGGATTTTTAGGTAAAGTTTTATTTTTGATTAATCTTAGGTTGAGGGGTTAAACTACTAAAAATCCTGAAAAATTCAAGATGAATATAAGAAAAACGAGGCCAAATTTTATATGGGCTTATTGAAAAGAAGGCCTGTGAGAAATACGTATCCATTACGTCAAAAACAAAAAGAATTAAGTTCCTGGTCTACCCATTAGAAATATCATTTTCATTACTGCAGTAAAACTGAGATTTTGGAAGTAGGGCAAAATTGGTTACCTGGACATAAAGGATTTCCTGTTTAACAGTCTCTTCTGTAAACAAACATTTAGAATAATAATGGAATCATTCGCATAATTAATACATCAAGAAACTGTACACACGAGTCGTCAGATTAATGTTCAAAAGAAGCATATTCCGTTCTGGACTTCTCTTGTGTTAAGTTTGGCCTACAAGAAAAGGTTTAACTTAAGAAGACATACTGTCTCAAACCCATTAAGAGACTTCACCTCTTTCTTCTAGTAATCCCTATGCAGTTTCCTCAAGTAATCCACAATCTTAATCCAAAGGTTTCATTTTTAAAATTCGAACTTACTCCTTATATATTCTGTTTCTAACTTTATGTTTACATAATTGCTAAGCGGATTGGAGCATTTTCAAGAAGATCCTCAAAAGGGAGATTATTTTGGTTCCTTGTGGTTTGTTATTATTATATTTTTATAGTAATATAGACTCATCCACAAAATCAGAAAATATAGAAAGAATCTACTTTCCACGATATTGTTTCAAACATATATATATACTTAAACTGAAAGTAGAATAGTTTGTAGGTGAAAACAATATGGCGGAACAGTTATTGCTTCATGGAACTCTTGAAGTAAAGATATACAGGATCGATAAGTTGCATCAACGTGCAAGATTCGGTTTATGTGGCAAGGTACGTAACCCATTTATATTCAACATTGTCTGAATATGATTATAACTTTATAAAATATTATTTGTGGATTGTATATTTTGGTATTATTTATAATTTTCTTAAATATTTTAGTAGCTAAATATATAACCAATATGCTAATTGATATATATTAATATATACATATTTTAAAAGTTCCAACATTCTATTTTCTCTACTGTACTAATAGAGAACATACTTGTAATACATTATTATCTTTCATATATATTAAAATGCGACCAAAATATAATTTTGACGAATAAGAAATATTTTGTAAAATAAAAACTCACAATAATTATTAGGGGGACAAGGAACCAACGGGGAAGAAGATTCAAACCCAAATCAAGAGACTAGCGACCGCATGCACAGATTTACTAGGAGGACATCTCTACGCAACCATCGACCTAGACAGATCAAGGGTGGCTCGTACCATGATGAGACGTCACCCTAAATGGTTCCAGTCTTTCCACATCTACGCGGCACATTCAATCTCCAAAATCATATTCACAATCAAAGAAGATGAACCTATCAGTGCAAACCTTATCGGCCGAGCTTACTTACCTGCCACTGAAGTCATCTCCGGACAGCCTGTAGACCGATGGCTCGATGTTTTAGACCAGAACAAGAACCCTATCCAAGGAGGTTCGAAAATCCATGTCCGTGTGAAGTTCACTAGCGTAACAAACGACCCAGATTGGAACAAAGCAATAATATCATCACCACCCTATAAAGGAGTTCCTAACGCATTTTTCAACCAAAGAGAAGGTTGCAAGGTTACGCTCTACCAAGACGCTCATGTCCTTGGCGAGTACCCGGACATTACTCTCGCGGGAGGACAAGCGATTTACATACATCATCGGTGTTGGGAAGATATCTTCGATGCGATATGGGACGCAAAACATTTGATATACATCACGGGATGGTCGGTGTACCCCGACATAACATTGATTAGAGATCCTAAACGGCCGAGACCAGGTGGGAACCTAAAGCTAGGGGAGTTGCTTAAGAAGAAAGCTGAAGAAAACGTGACCGTTCTTATGCTTGTGTGGGACGATAGAACGTCTAACGAAGCGTTTAAGAGAGACGGTTTGATGATGACACATGATCAAGAAACTTACGATTACTTCAAGAACACGAAAGTGCGTTGCGTTCTTTGTCCGAGGAACCCGGATAACGGTGAGAGCATTGTTCAAGGGTTTGGTGTGGCTGCAATGTTTACTCACCATCAGAAAACCATTGTGGTGGACGCTGAGGTGGAGGGGTTGAAAACAAAGAGAAGGATAGTAAGTTTTCTTGGAGGACTTGATCTTTGTGATGGGAGGTATGATACTGAGGAGCATCCTTTGTTCGGTACTTTGAACAATATTCATTCTAATGACTTTCACCAGCCGAACTTTGCTGGGGCGTCGATTAAAAAAGGCGGTCCACGTGAGCCTTGGCATGATATTCACTGCAGGCTGGATGGTCCTGCGGCTTGGGATGTTTTGTACAATTTTGAACAGAGATGGATGAAACAAGGTATTGAAACAAATAAAACTAGCTTTCAATGGTTCGTTTTTTAATTTACATTTTATCACGACTTTACCCAAAAAAACATGTTATAATAACGTTTAAAAAAATTTAAAATGATTTTTTTTTATATTTCAATTATGAGAAATATTACATAGACTATATAAACATAATGTCTGAACTTTAAAAACTGATATTAATTGCATATACTGGAAGGAAAAGCTTTGTCTGCATCTGGCGTTTGCAAATACTTTTTCAGAATATATCTTATCAAATTATTTTTGTTAATGTGAGAAAGAGTTGCATGTAAATCAAAACAATATAATAGTGTCTTAAACAAAGATCATTCATTATAATCTGATTTTGTGTGCTTACAGGTAACGGTAGAAGGTACCTAGTATCGATGGAACGGTTCTCAGAGATCACGGTTCCGCCACTACCAATCGTACAACCGGACGATACCGAAGGCTGGACGGTTCAAGTTTTCCGGTCGATAGATAACGGTGCAGTTGAAGGGTTCCCAGAGGATCCACGTGAAGCTTCGAGCGTAGGACTTGTCACCGGTAAAAATAACGTCATCGAAAGAAGCATACAAGACGCTTACATTAACGCCATAAGGAGAGCCAAACACTTTATCTACATTGAGAACCAATACTTCCTAGGAAGCTCCTTTGGATGGAACTCAAGAGACATTAATTTAAATGAGATCAACG
>CAKOAT010152265.1:0-69640 GCA_932364175.1 Eruca vesicaria subsp. sativa
CCATTAAGTAGAGGTTGAGAGATTACTGCTCCAGGATTATCATTGGTGGATAAATCATATGGAGATATTGTTCGTCGAGCTTTAGCCGTTGTTATTTGTCCAGCCATCGTTGAATTTGTTGCAGAGTCGGAGATCGGTGTTGTTTAAGATCGATTTGTTCTTCGAGGTCGAGTGTTTCGTGATTCGTTTCTCAATTTATTATGTTCGTGGCTCTGATACCATGAGAAGTTATGTAATCGAATAAGTTTATGTGTTATTGATTCATGACCTCAAGGTCTTCTTATATACACATCCTAAAGTCCTAATCCTATTATCATAAGGAAACTAATATAAGGAAATAGCTAGTAGATAAACATGTTTAGATATATCCTAATAGAGTTCATTTTTTAAATAGAACAATAAAGGGAAGCCAATGGAGGAGACTGTAGTGGAAAGATTAAAGAAGATTATCAAAACTATATATTTTCTCAAGGTTACGTCAAAATTAATTTCAACACAAGTTTAACAATTAATCAAACTCAAACTAGATTTCTCGCAGAGATTTTGTAGTATGTTTTCTGTGTTCTCTGATCAATAGTGAGGGATTTGCAAATATTTAAACAAAAAATAAAAAAAGTAAGATCATGAATTTTTGCCTCGCAACAATAAACGAACCAAATATTTGGATTATGCAGAGATATCCTAAAAGAGTATTTGAAATGAAAAGGGTGCCAAGATCATCTAAGTTCAAAATACTTGGCTTTCTCAGTAAACTCAAGTTCCAAAACAAGCACTTTCTCTCAATGCAATTTTCATTTTCAGATCCGCAGTCACTGTTTTGATAGTCATTGTTTTGATGTAAAGGTAAACTAATTTTGTTCAAACATACAACCAAAGTAACAGTCATTGGAAATCATTTTAGTTATTGAATTAAGTTAACATTAACCTTTTAAAAGTATGAATGCAAATGGTTATGTCCATCACACTCAATAACCACAAACGCATAATTCAGATCAAACTTTTTACAACATTGCAAAATATTTGATAGAAAATACATACAAAAATATAAACATACGTCAAATCTTAAACAAAACACAAATAATATTCCCGCGCGAGTACTTCGTAGTACATTTATTTTAGATTTAAAAGCAAACTGAGGATGAGATATTTGATTAGAGAGGAATTATATACATTCATCCAATACAGCCAACACTGAAAATATTAAAGGATTTATTTACTTCTTTTGGTTTAGTCTTTAAAGAGAGATATAATTTTCAGAAATGTTTTGTATACAGTTTGGTTCATATAATTTCCAGATTATTAATGGTTACACCACATTTAAGTTATTTTGGTTAAATTACGTTTGGTTCACTTTAAATTATTCAAAGTATATTATTTGATATAATAAGATGTGAAACTCAAGTAAAACTCTGTTAGAAATTTAAAAATTTATTAAGTTATAACACTAAATATTTTTCATATAGCATGATCAAAATTTCCAACAAATACTTTTTTTTATAAAAAAAATTCAACAAAACCTAAAATAATTTACAAAACATAATTAGTAAAATACTAAAAATTAAATAACATTATTGTAAATTAAAATCTAATATAAACTGAAACAAACATATGTTGTAAAACATCAGTTGGTGTAACATAATGTATACTAATTATTATTTATGACATTATTGACAGTATTAAATATTACATTAAAATATAACTTTTAAATTGTTATCACATTACATTTGATTTTCAGTTGATTTTATTTGGAGGTGGGTGTAATTTAGTATCGTGAAAAAATTAGCTATTGTAATAATATCAAAATCTGATACTCTTAAAAATAGTTATTTATACTTTAGATTGCTTCAACTATATTAAATTGTGATAGAAAGAAAATTGGAAAAATATAAATCTTGTATCCCTACTGCGTAAGAGATAAGAAAATGATTAAACTTATTATGTTAAAGAAGTGTGTTCTGCATCATGGCTTCGTGCAAAAACTGTGATGCAGAAGAAATCTAGCAATGAGAATACTATATATCTTATTTCGTAAAACTTCAGAGCACTATCAGTTCTCCATATGTATGTGTACGCATTGTGATAGTAACTCATGTATCGTGTCCCTAAAGCAAAGTACATCATATATTTATAGAGCTGTAATTACATTGTAGGTCGGTAACCATAAGACGTAAGCCCTAGGGACCCCAAAAATTTAGTAGATGATTGACATAAGCCATATAGTGGGAAACGATTAATGCATCAAGATCAAATCAAGGAATAGTAAAAAAAATTGAATATGATCATTCTGGATAAAACACAGTAACCTCATCCTTTGGTACAGTTACTACCACTATATTCCACAAGAGGCATGCTATCAACCCTGCATAGTTCAATAGTCTTAGTCTGTTATCATTTCATCCTAGAGCTGTTGTTAAGTTTTTATATCAGAAAAAGGTAGTTCTTTCTACTAGGGTAGTTTCTTCTAACTAACTCCACTTTCTATCTATAAACTAACTAAATAAGCTAACTAAATATTATATCTATTTTTGTTTTTCGTTATTTAACCATAACCCTTCATTCTTTCTCTTTCTATTTTATTCTCTTTTATCATTTTGATTCTGAAATATTTTCTAATTTTTTTAAAAGAAATTAACTTTCAAAGAATTTATTCAAGAGATTGTGAAATTTTATTGATTACCGAAAGTTTTATTAAGAAGGTGACACCCAGCCATGGCGATTTGGAACAAATTGACCAACAAATCAAAAACTAAAAAAAAAAGAATTTTTAAGATCAAATCATGAATTAAGACTGAAAACTACCATATCTAGATAAATATGTATCAAAAATAAGTGAAGAATCTAAAGAATCATGGAAAATAAGCAAGATAAACGGAGATTGGGATTTCTGATCGACGATGGCTAAGGAAGAAGATGGGGTTATTTTCGTAATTTGGCAATCTTAATAAAAATAATTAATGTACACTACTATATTTTGTTGTACACATATACACTACCATATTTATTGTACATATGTACTATTGTATACATGTACACTACTAACATTTAATATACACTAACAGATGTACATATCTTTACAGCATGTTGGACATGTAATATGTATCTCAAACATATGTGTACATATAAATATTTGATATACATAACGCTCAAGCTTGTAGATTTTTGTGCAGGGTAGATTAAGAGATGGATGATTCAGATGCTTTCTAGCGTTGATGACATAATGCTGGTGTATGTGATTGTAAAGTTTCGATCTTGGAATCAAGTTATTCCTCTTTTATATGATTGATGATATATTTGAGATTTGTCACATCTTTTTAGTTTATACCTCTCGTAAAGTTTTCATCTTGAATCAAGATATTTTGAAATGTCATTACTGTGTACACATATATTTCATTTAAAATATGATACAAACACAAATAAAATAATAAAATTTCACGATATTTTGAAATGTCCATGTGTACGTTATTTACACAAGTTGCATAGAGGTTGTGAACTTTAGCGATGTTTACACTGTTGTAAAGGTATCATTTTGTACACTATTGTTACTATATCCGTGTACACAGTTGTAAATGATATATACATGTACACCAAGATGATATCTAATGTTCATGAGATTTTAAAGATATCATTTGTACACTGATGTACTATATCTATGTACACAGTTGGTGTACACATATAGATGTTAGTATACGCATGTACATGTTTAAGAGATAGATTTATCTTTATAGGTATAAGGACAACGGAGCATGGTTTACGTGAATTAAACAACATGATTATATATGTACATGTGTACAAACACAACATGTGTACATCTTTGAGATATGTACATGAATTAAACAACATGATTATAAACTTCTTTTGAAAGTATATATGTTAAACATGCACCTTTAGATGTGTTTAAAAAGGAACGAAAGCTTTCCAAGACCTAGCTTTCAATGCATAACCATAGGTGCTTGTGGAACATTTTCAGTAAATCTCATCCCATCGATTTCAATATGTGAGCATACTTCCATGTAGAAAGATTGTTGTTTCTGTACAATGTGATTTTGTTAGGGTGTACACAAAAAAGCGTGTTAGGGTGTATACAAAAAAGAGTGTACATGTGTACAACGCGAATAAGTTTCGTGTAAAAATTTTAATATTTTTGTTTTTTATTAGTTATGAAAAATTACAAAAATAGCCTTGTCTTCTTCCTTGGCCACTGTAATTTTTGCCTGAACGAAGAAGCTTGAACTATGACACGCCGAAAAAGAACTAAGAACGTGACGAACCGGTTTCAATCACCGTGAGTCACCACAAACAGTTTGGAAATCAAGCATGGCCAAGGTTGCCAGCGTTTCCGGAGCAAAAGCAAAGGGTAGTGAGAGAAGCCCTCTATGATTGAGGCGATCTCCATCGTTGACGTTTAAGATTTCCGTTGTTGATGTTACAGTCATATACAACCCCCTTATATCGCCTTCAAAACTATAACTTGACATATCTTAAAAGATAGACAAGAAAATCTAAATAATGGATAACTCGAAATTTTAAAAACCAAATAAATTGTAACAACAAATTTCATTTTACAAAGAAAATAGAAAATTTAGGAAGAAGAAAAGGAAGAAGAAAGAGGAAAAAGAAAGATGAAGAAAAAAGAGAAATGGACCCACTTTTAATTGACTCATTATAATATAACTAAAAAAAAGACATGTTAGGATAAAGTGTGTTAGTAGAAGAATGTGTTTTTTTGTGTAATAAAAAAAGAGAAAACTGTTGAGTGATATATTTTCTCTATATAAACGTAAAATACCTTTTCTCATACATATCTCCAGCAAACTAAAATAATTTCAAAACTAAACGATACAAAAGTTTATGCTATGTTTTGATTCTGCTTTTTCCGAATTTTTTTAATATGAACGTACTACATACACCACCATTAATACCTGAAAATTGTTGAAGCCCTTCAACAAATCTTGAAGATTCTCCAAAATCACCATCCCAGTCTCAGTATCTTTTTTTTTTCCCAGTCTCAGTATCTTCCCGAAGTACAGATAAGAAAGAACTGGTGGAGATCAAAACTGAAATTTAGGAGAGTAAAAAAAGATATGTTGTTTTGCTTCTTTGATAATGGAGAAAATAGAGATAAACGAAAGAAAAAAACAGAACATAAAGTTGTAGAAAAAAAATCATATAAGAAAACAAACGGTTTGAGAACGTGGTCAGTTAACTTAAACGTGGACGAAATATTCTGGAAAAGGATAAAAATCACTGAAAATTGAGATCTAAATATTTTTTCTACTTGAATTAATTATTTTTTTGAAACCAATTTCCACTTGTCACAATTTTATTCGTCAAGCGACTTACGCTTTAGTACATAAAGGATATAAAGAATTACATTTTCCGTATTTTTTTTTAATTTGAAAATTTTCTCTTCTCGAACAAAAAATAATATTAATGATTTTTTCAACTTAAAGCAGCAAAATTTAATATTATAATTTGATCTTAGAATAAAAACATATTATATATATTATTTTGAATATAAAATAAATCTCCAAATGTATTATAAAATAAAATATATTTTAATATAAAATACTTTTAGTGTAAACTCACATGCCCGTAGGACGGGCCAACCTCTAGTTTTATAATAAATGTAAGTCTTTATACACATACACCAAAAAAAACTTAATTGATTGATAAAAAGTTTGACACTAATCTAAAAACTTAATTAATCAACGTCTAAAATTATTTGTTAATATAGTCTTACATAGTAGATTCAATATTAAAATTAAATTTTACAGTTTACAACTCATGTATACCCACTACCACATTTAAAACTTGGTTAAGGCATGATGAGGAGAAAATTTTAAAATTATCTAAAAACTTAGGTACTTTTTAAATAGTTTACACCCACTACCACATTTAAAATTAGGTTAAAGCATCTTGATGAAGAAAATTTAAAGAATCTAAAAATTTAAGGGCTTATTGAATTGATGATTTGGAAGAATTCCTTTTTTTTTTTCTCTTCTTCTCTTATTGAACTTGGTATTCATAAAAGTTCTTATAAATCCAAGCTTATTGAGTTGATTACTTATTTACATTCTATAAATCTGCCTTTATTGGAAAATTGGGATTTGTCAATAATAGTTATCAAATTTAGGCGTGATTATCTAAGAAATGATTTGTAGTTTAAAGTAATAGTTATCAAATCTGCCTTTTTTGGAGTTTAAAGTATTTTTCATGTTTTGGGTATTTTTCATATTTTTGAATATTTTGAATCTTTTTAATCCTAAATACCCAAACAAATATGTTCAGATCTGATATACGTACCATTGAGTTTGTGGAAATATTTGAAATATATACTGCAAATCTTTATTTATATTCATAGGTTATAACCCATTTTATGGCTTGATATTGTAAAAATTATAACCAAAGAAAAAAACATTTCAGCATCCTGGTTAGGCATGAAACTATAAACCGACAACCAACAGTGAATCAAAAGCGAAACAAAAATAAATTCAAAACTAAATTGATATTCACAAATAACTAAGCGGTTCCTGTTTGGTTATCATAGTTAGTTTGAATCTGTTTAGATTGTTGAAAAAAAACTAAGCGGTTCGTATATATCTATTATCTAAAACCGAAAATCAGAATCTAACCTTAAGAAATTTTTTTTTTTTGATAAATATAGATTTCAAATATAGTGGTTCCTATGATTAAAGAGATATATAAATTTTAAAAATGTGATTTTTCGAAAATATATTGGTTCCCATACTCTATTGAAAAAGTTAATATTAATCAACTAATGTAAGTATTTCAAATTTTAATAACAACGTAATTTTAGATAATAATTTTCCGATCATAAAGATATTTAACAAAACTGTGAAATTGTTTTTAGAACTTATTTCTGAAACATTTAAAAAGAAACCATAGTAATTTTCTATTCTAAGAGACACTTAATCATATACAACACGAATATGTTTGCATGTCAAGTAATTGCAATAGGAGGTGGACCCCAGAAGTTAACGTATTTCATGTCTAACCTATGACATAATTAAGAACAATATAATATTTAATAGTTTTCATGTGAATTATTTATTTTAGATGTCTTACCATTTTATAGTGCAAATGTATCGCAGTATTAATTTTTTTCTTTTAAATTTGTTTTCCATTTTAAGTGTTTTATATATATTTTTCTTTAAATTTACATTGGAGATGTATCATATATTTGTCATAATCTATTTATTAGTTATTCTTTTATTGTTTCCATATTTAAAAGTGAAATTTATTACGTGTATTTGCATTATGGTAAATGAATATATTTGATGAGATATTGATTACAAATGATTTTTCTTTTTATATTGTTAAAATACCATAGTTTATTTCAAAATGCTATTCATGTTTTCAAAGAATATTAATGTATAGTGCTATCATTGTTTCCAAACAAATCTAAAATGTACTTCAATTTTAATAATATAGATATTAGACAGATATCCAATGGGATCATTTTGCCGATAATGTTGCTCTTAAGTCCAACTTGGGAAACTTATTTTATTATTTAATATGATATGAAACCAAACCAATGCATCCTTGATTGGTTGGCAAAAACAGGTTTCATTATAGTGTCCCTTTTTTTATTTGATTACTTGCGAAGCAAGTAAGACGCTTTTTCCTGAATAACCTTCCATGTCTCTTTCACGTGCTTCTCCTCTGTCAATGGCGCTCCTATGGCGCAACGTAGAACGATTCTTCCCGACAAAGCCTTTTTCCAACGCAAAGTTATGTCTTAATTAAAGAACATCATCCAACAGAGAAGAAAGAATAAGAAAAGAGACGGTACGGTACATACAGTGTGAGAGATGAAGAGTTTCCCTGAGGAATTTACTGCCTCTAGGAGCTCGAGGTTTCGACCATTACACTTCTTTTCATCGTTATCGACAGGAACCATACGGAAGCAGACGAGAGCAAAGATCCGTGGGGTGATAACCTCGAAGTCAGGATCTTGAGAGACAAGTTGTTCGAAAACTTTAGCCAGTTTGATATGGTTTCTTATATAGTTCTTCAACGTCTCAGCTCCATAGAGCCTTAGAACCATCCATATTTTCAGTGATCTGTTTTAAAAACACACACAAACACAATCTCACCATATATATGCATGCAGATTTTCCTGCAAAACTAAAGACTTTAGTCTATATGAAAGCAAAGAACCTGAATCTTCTTCCGAGAGGGATTTGCCAATCTTTGTAATCAAAAACCAAGTTTGCCTGAGAGGCCTGCCAAAAACAAAACAAACAAAAAACAAAAGTTGATAATAAGACTAGTAAGATTTGAGTGAGAAATCAAAATCATTCTTACTTTGTTTTTGAGAAACTCTGGATTTGCTGAAAGAGCTTCAGTGAGAGCATACTGATCCTGTTTATCAAAATATCAACATGTCTTTTTCATTACACGAGGGGAAAGTGAGACTAGAAAGAAGGGAACAATTATGTACCTTCACCCAAAGTAGAGAACAATCAAAATTAGTGAGGAACCATTTGTGAGCATTCATGTTAAAAGAGTCTGCAGTTTCAACTCCGTCAATGTACTGTCTATACTCTGGACATATACATGCACTTCCAGCGTATGCTGCGTCCACGTGAAACCACATCTCATTCCTCTGAGAATGCAGTCAAGAGAAATAGCATCAGTTTCTATGCTATTAAGTTCTCTGTTAAGCTTTTGAATGTGAATTAAAAAACCTTTGCAATCTTTCCCAGTGCGGCTAGTGGATCAACTGCTGTTGACGAAGTTGTTCCAACCTAGAAATAACGAAAGAATCTTTCAGAAAATAAGCATGCTTTAAAGGGTAAGTAAGTAACAGGTTGGCTAGTGCTTACATTGCCACATAAGAAGAACGGAATCAATCCAGCTTCAAGATCTCGAGAAACGGCTTCTTGAAGCAATTCTGGACGCAGAGCGTAATTTGTAGAGGAATCTGCTTCCAGCACCCTGCAATTCTCTTGATGGATTCCAGCTATCTGTCAAGAACAAAACCAGAAGTTAGCTTCTTTTAAGGTAGGTCCTAGGCAAAGCTAAATGAAACATTTGCCTAGGGTCTCCAAACTTTTTGAAGAAAATTACATAGATATAGATCCCCAAATTTATTTTAAAAAATATTGAAATCTTGACTAAGTCACCTAGCTTGCAAAATCTCAGGACCGACCCTATTTTAGAAATTTTATTTGATCCAAATATGGAAAAAAAAAAAAAATCACCTGACAAGCCTTCTGTAAAGCTGAATGTGTCTGGTCAGAGGAGTAGACAACAAGCTTCCCAAGCGCGTTCTTGCCGATGCTTCTTAAGACCTTATCGCGGGCAGCAATCATGACAACAAGAACAGCTTCACTAGCTGACCCTTGGATGACTCCACCTCCATTTCCTACAATAACAACTAAGCTAAGTAGGTCTTAAGCAAATTAAAGGATTATTCCGACAAAATTGTAGAGGTATATATAACCTTTGGAGAGAAACTGCTCGGGTAGGTTGAGCAGTTTTGCAAGCCAATCAAGAACGATCATTTCGAGCTCAGTGGCAGCTGGAGAAGTGACCCAACTAAAACCAACAATTCCAAGACCAGCACTCAACATCTCACCCAAGAACCCTGCAACACTGCTGTTAGAAGGGTAATAAGCAAAGAAGTTGGGGCTTTGCCAATGCGTTACTCCAGGCAATATCTTAGTTTTAACGTCTGCAGAACAAAACAAAACTCGCATCAGATATGTCTATGCTCAACCAAAAAGTATCAGAAATGGTCCAAACAAAAATCTAGAAGTGGATATTCACCATCAAGAACTTGTTCAACTGTTTCAGGATGGTCAGGTGCTGTATCAGGCAAAAGGTTGTGAAGATAACCAGGCTGTATCAAGTATGTATCAACATTGTGTCAATAAACCAACAAAATTATAGCAAAACATAATGTGACGACGATGCAAACTTTGGTTAGACCCTTGACATAGCAAATTTTACACAAACTATGAAATTTTTTTTCAAGCACAATCTGAGTTAATACATGACATCGAACAGATTGAAAAGA
Source organism: Eruca vesicaria subsp. sativa (assembly GCA_932364175.1). NCBI lineage: Eukaryota > Viridiplantae > Streptophyta > Magnoliopsida > Brassicales > Brassicaceae > Eruca > Eruca vesicaria. The sequence goes on from CAKOAT010152265.1 coordinate 10,046, forward strand.
AAGTGACCTGAACTTGGCTAAGGACAGGGAAAGATTCGATGGTTTTGTAATAATCAGCAATGAAGTCCACCATTCGATGTCCGTACTCTCTCAGTTGCTCAGAGTCCATCGGCTTCAACACGTTCCTACTACCATTTTCCCTGTTCCATTAGAAGAAAAACAATTACTCAGACAAAGATTCGTGTGAAATCATTTCCCAACTTTCAAGAACCTACATTTCTGTGTTTTCTTGCGTTGCTTTGAAATATTTTTATGTCTCAGTAGCTTCTCTGAATGGTTTGGGCTTCAGCCTGCGTAGGTATCTCTTATTTATAGGAATTCTGAATGTTTTTTTTTATAAATTAAATGTTTTTTTGTACATTTTGAAATGTTTTAAACAATTTAAATAACTTTGATAAAGAACAAAATAGTATTGAATGACCCCCTGTCCAAGGTATTATGTTGTCCACCCAATTCGTTATCAAGAGAGTAATAAGAAATGGTTGTACTTGTGTGTGGTGTGGTGTAGTCTGTCAACGTTGCAACTAGTGTACTTTGTTAAACTGTTTGGGGCTAGACTTCTAAAGTTCGTTAGACTCTTGTTTTTCTTTCTACCAACGACATATCATTTTCTTAAGATAATTTAAGTGAATGTTTAATACAGCTTAACTCTTGATTACAGTCCTCGTTCTATTAAAATTAAGGGAAATTGGACTGTATGACGTAAAAAAAAAGCACAATTCACCAAATAGCCAATTGACCTAACTTTTCTATATACTCGCTCCCATTTATATAATAATGCTATTTTGCCCCTGAAGACAACTGGTACCACCGGAAGAAAAAAAAAATAAAATTCCTAATTATTAATAGTCAAAAGTTATTTGTGGCGTACTTAGATTCACATCATCTCCTTTAGTTTTATTTTGTAATGTTTGAGAAAGTGAAAGGTTTTTGTCGACGGTTTGCTTCACCTCTTCGAGCCCACCGTTTTGTTGTGTACCATCGCCACCATCAGCCTTATTTAAGTTTATTCACTTTCTCGAAGTGCGTTGCAAAGGGATATCGTCTCCGCTTCTGAAATCGATTGTGAAAGACATCGTTGCGAGAATGAGAAGCCCGAGTTCTCCTCCTTCACATCGGCGATTCGTCAAAGATCTGTTGCAATACTGTAAGTTCTCAGCTGTGTGCCTTTGATTCTAGTCTTACGATAATCTTCTCCCCTATTTAATATAATTTGTTAAATCTAGCCCATTTTTTCCGTTGCATATCAGATTTGACAGACCAAGGTCAATGAATTGATTTAGGTTTGAATTTTTCCTGGTTGGTCATACTAATATGTTTATTGCGAAGTCTGGGGTAATCATGTTTGGAATCAAAAGAAACACATTAGGGGTAGAACTATATTGAATGACTATACTATGTGAAATGGAATAGCTTAAGACTACGCTATGAGAAATAAAATAGTTTAAACTGTTTAGTACTGCAATACCATTCTGTTTTACTATTTTTCTATGAAGTAGCGTAGCAAAACTTATATAGAACTTCAATTTCATTCCATATAACAATATGTTTCATGCTATACCTATGAATACTATACTATATAAAATAGAACATATTATCTTCCATTATGTATATAGGCTAATCCGCTCATCGCATATGTTCTTTGTAATTGCAACAAAGAAACATTTAGATATGCATAAAATACACATATTATTTGGCTATTTCATATGCTGACATTTCCGTAGAACTTGTGACATAACCTTCTTTTTCCTTTTCATTATGTTTGTCAGGTTTTTCAAGGATGAGTTCGGCCTTCTAACTAGACTGTTTTAAACAGGATTTTAACCAACTGAAAAAATAGTTGGCTATCATGGCCAGGAAACAGATAAAGGTATTGCGTGGGGGAAGGGAAATGACAAGCCAGCCATATGGGATGTTTTGTTTCATGGGGAGGAAAAGCCCACAACTAGCATTTTTGGTCCTGGTGGAAGGGTTTAGGGTTTAGCTTCTATATAACATGGTTATTCTGTAAAAGTACATGTTTCATGTTTCTATTATATCTGACTTACGTAGCATGGAAAGTCATCTAATTTTCATTCATGTTCTATATCGAACGGTTTAATGTCACTTTCTGTAGCTTCCGAATTCATACTTGTATTTAATATTTATCTTCTTTCTATTCTACCCACCGAATATAGAATATAAATACTTATTCTTGTTATTTCCGTTCTATCTCGTACAATTTAGTCTCACTTAATGTAGATTACCACATAATATTAGTATTTCCTATATTCATATATGGATATTTGGATTATGGTTTATAGTCCCGCGTTGGGTTTAGTGATTAGTTGATATGGTTTAGTTTATAAACGAAATGTATTGAAACTGGGTCAAGCATTACCACGTCCATGAAGGTTTAGTCATATCAACATTTGAGATACATGGGAGATTGTCTTTAGATTACAACTACATTTTCAGATTTTCTATTCTATATGCCTCATGTAGAATGGAAATGCATCTTAATATCATTTCAATTCGTTTATGGAAGATTGAGATTAATATTGGATTAAGGTGTAAATTGCCGTGTAGGGTATTGTGATTAGTGGCTAGGGTTTAATTTATGGAAGATTGGAGTTCACATTGGATTACGGTACATATTTATGTGTATGGGATACTCTTATCTTAAAACCACATGTTTATTCTATTTTAATTTCAAATAGTATAGATAACTTACAAGATGTTACTACTCTGATTGGTATGTTTTTGTGTATTTGGCCAGTGTATATTTGGGTTTGGGTTTATAGTCTTAGAGAATATGGATTTGGGTTTAGAATTTATGTCTAGGGTTTAGGATTAGTAGTAACTGTTTCTGTTACTCATATTTTGTAATCACAAGTCAATTGTATTTGTGACTTTCAAATCGTATAGTACACCATGTTTCAAATAGTATAGTACACAATGCTAATATTCTTCTTTGTATGTTATAATGTGTTTAGCCGGTGGGGTATTTTTGGGTTTGAGTTTAGAGAACATGGTGTAGGGGTTATGTTTAGGGTGTTTGTTTATTTGTAGCGTTATGTAATCATATTTTGATTTCACAAGTCTATTATATTTTTCTTTTATTTAGTATAGACATGGTAATATTCTTCGTTTTATGGTATAATGTATTTGGCCGTTGGTGTATATCTGGTTTTGGGTATCAGAGTCGGCAGTCCGTCTCTGTTTTCACCTCCGACGTCATTTGATTAGATGTGGTGGTGAAGGTAATGTGGTGTGTGTAAGGTTACATCGCTTCTTGTCTTGTCAAGTTCCTCCATAGCCGTAGATACACCGTTAAGGCATCTGTCCGAGACCCCAGTTCAGTACCCTCTTCCCTTCTCTCTAGGGTTCACAGATTTGTCATGAGATTAGAATTTTGGATTTGGGTTGTTACTACATATCTGTGAGCTTGGATTCTCTTCTTGTAATAGTGTGAATGTTCTCAATTTTTGGTGTTTAGACAAAGCTACATCTTAAAAATTGATACTTTTGTATGATCGCTTGATTACTATGCCTATTATTGTTAGAAAACAGAGATTTCATCACGGCAGTCAGACCGTAATTTGGGTGTTGTTCTTAATCTTATATTGTTCCTCTCCAAACCTTGTCTATTCCATATGATTCAAATAGTTTTTTTTACCAGCAAACAGCTATGAACATATTTAAGGTAAAAATGACATAGTATGGTTGGCAAATGGTATAGCATCATGAGAAACAGATGAATACGTTAAAAAAGTGGAAGACTCCATTTATTGTAACTGTGTTCTATTCTGATCCACATATTTACCCTCCACAGTAAATATCATGTGGTTACTTTTTAACAGACATGTCTTCTTCCTTCTCATTAATATCTGCACAGTACATGGTTAATATCATCTATTCCTCCTTTCTACAACGTCATCTCTTTCTCTCTCTGTCACCGAAGACTTGTAAGAAGGAGGGTTAAAACCGGAGAAATTGAGACATAATTGTCATGGATTTAATTATGTCAAAATCATGTTCATTCACTTAATTTTATCTCCAATCTTAGCTATTTCGCAAATTAACCCTAAAATTAATCCAAGATCTATCTTTCTTCTCTTTTTTTTTTTTTTTTTTTTTTGTCTTTTCATTTTTCTTTCCTTTTTTTTGGTTTACATATTTTTGCGTCTTTTCATATTGTGTGGTATTTCCGTTCCGTCGGTATCTTCGCTTCTTGAATTCTTGTTAGTGGTTCTGTAGATTTCTTTTGTTGCAATTGTCATTTTTAAGGGTTTCTATTGCTCTTGCCACTGGTCCCTTCTCTCTAATTTGTATGTTTTTAGGTTGCTTGTACTGTTGTTTCTATCTTGGTTTGGAAAGTGTTTCCCTTAGTAGCTTTGCTAACAACGAAACATTTTATAGGGTGTTTGTCTTTATTTTACCTCTAGGAAAGGGAATTGAAGCTTCGGCTATATGTAATGATTGCTTAGTATTTTTATTTTCGGTTTGCTTATTATAACAATGTTGTTTTAAACATTTGGTTTTGTTATTATGCATATTGAATTTTTACTCTATTGTCTGAGATAAAGTTATTTATAAAAAAGCTTTAGTAGACCATTAAAATTGAAAAATCCTTAAAAAGCTCAAGAAGTGTTTGCATTAAAATTAAATATCTATCTATAATAATAAATGAGATTTTCCATGGGGGCAAAACAAGCCACGTGTCATCTTCATTAAAGTTATTCTCGAAATAATTCTTATTGGGTCATTCTGGGTTTTAAGAAATACTAGATTTTGACCCGTGCTTTCAAAACGCGGGTAATATACTGTTTAATTCTGAGTATCCGGATCCTCGAGTCGGGTTTGGATTGAGTTTTGTCGGGTTCATGTCTTTCGGGTCTTAAAAAGTTAGACCCATATAAGTATCTATAATTTTTCGGGTCGATTTCGGATTAGGTCTTGTCAGGTTTGTTGGTTCGGGTATATTATCGGGTCGGTTCGGGTATTTAGGACCCGAAAAGGATCCGAAAGATCCAAACTGGATCCCAAAATCCGAGAACCCTTAAAAGGCCCGAAAAACCGCAAAAAATCCGAAATTTTATCCAAAATCAGACCCAAAAATAAAAAATATACCCGGAATTTTACCCCGATACCCGAATTATATTTTTTTGAAATCTAAAAGTTTACCTAAAACCTAATATTATATTCGAAAATCCAAATCTGAAACTTTAAAAAATACCTGAATTATCAAAAATATATCTAATCACCTAAATATATCTAATATATACCATAATTTGTGGATACTTAGAATACCCGATCGGGTTTCTAGTAGGACCCGGACGAACCGAGACCTGCGGATCCAAACAAAAAATACCCAACATATACTTTAGCAATGACCCGAACCTGGACCTGGATCTGTATTTTCGTGTCGGTTCTTGTTCGGGTCTGTGTCAAATACTCAGACATACTTCTTTTGATAAATTTGTAAACTTACAAATATATAATTTTTTGTATAGATTTGAAGCCCATTTCGTTGCAAATAAATGTTAAAATTATTGGGCTTTTAATTGGCGATTTTCAGTTGGGCTTTTAATGGATGATTTCATTAAAAATAAAAGGAAGTGGAATGTTTTGTAATTTCCTTACAAAATCAGGGGTAGATTCATAAGCAGTCATCTGCTTTAATAGTATAGATTTTGTGGCCTTTGGTATAACATGATTTTCGGGTTTCTATAGTTTTTTATTTTGTCTCAGCCCATTATACTCTTCGTGATCCCCGACCTAACTCTCCGTCTTCCCTGACCTCACTTGAAAGCTCAAAAGCTATCCTTTCATCATCTTCGGCGTTACGAAGATCCACATAAAGCTCCCTTATTGACATATTCCTTATACTATGTAACATCATAATGACATAAAGCTCAAGTGTTTTCTCTTATGTTTCTATGTGTGTCTTTATACTTGATGCGAGAGGTGTTTTAGTACGGTTGTGGGTCTGAAAAAACTACACCAGCAGGAAGAGTACTTGGATTTCCAGCGCAACATTTTTTTCTTTTGTTTAACATTTTCTGTGGGCATCCTGATTGTAACTTTCTACTTAATTGGGTTTTTATTTTCTTTTACATATAAGCACAACCAATTAGAGGATCGCTAGAGGCGAGGAGCTAGGTCCTATCTCCGAAGTTTTTATCGCCTTCCACCGCTTCTTCTCACATCATAGACCATTATTGTCAACGGTTCAATGCCACGGCGGTGAAGAAGTTTAATAGTTGGGAAGATTGTTGTTGGGAAGACGGATATGGATGAGTTCGGAATGGGAAGCCCAGCTGAAGCTTTCTTCCTTTCAGGCAACAAATCTTAACTCTTTATTGTTGGGTAATTTGTGATGCTTGAGTTTCGATTTTAGCTTATAGGTAACTGCGAATTCTTGGGACTTAACACGTGTAGAAGGAAGTTCATCAGGAGGATTGGCAGCAGTTGTTGCAGCAATATAATACATGGTGTCTCATGGTAGTGTTACAGGTGGGAGTGTGAGGAAGCTAGCTTCGTTTTGTGGCATTGTGGTCTTGAGCCAACTTAATGTCATGTCTCTAGGTTTGGACTAATGGCCTATGGCCCTATGCATCTTCATTGGATGTGATTGGTTTCTTTGACTCTACATTTTCTGATGCTGGGATGCTTCTTCATGCTCTCTTCGGGTTTGATAGGGTTGAATCCACGAGTAGCAAACAGGTAAGGCCGGCTTGTGTTTGTTGTGCATCGTAATAAGACATAAAGAAAGATCTTTGAAACCAAATATATACCTTTCTTTGTGCATGATGTGCCTGAGTTGCAGTCCCAGTTTCTCTCTATTAATTCTTTTGAATCCAAACCGGTTTGAAGGGAATGAAAGTTGGTGTTGATTCTGGAATGAGATCTGCAACTTAGAAGCATTGGGTTGTGTATTGATTCACTGACAGCGGTTTTCTCTCTGTCTTAGTTTTATTTTGATTTGTATTTTATCTGCATAACACACATCAAAATCTGAGATCGATTTATGTTGCCATTTCCACAGGTCATCCATTCTCTCTTGGACTACCAGCCTACTATGTGGTGCATGATGAGTATATCAATGTGGACAGTGTTTTGGTGCAGATGGAAAGATTATTAGTGAGAACCTTCGGACTGGTGTCATAATATTCCCGTTTGTTTCTTCTTGCAACACTCTTATTATTATGCGTGCGATCGGTTCACGATCCCCAAGGATGTTGCAGCCTGTATGTCTTCCCTCGAGAATCTTATTAAGGCAATCATTACTTTCTGTTAGGAAAAAGTTTTGTAAAGAACATGAACACACGTTGAGCTGGTTACTGTTATTATCCAAGCTAAGATTATTGAGAATAACAAATGTCATGTAAGTCGCAAAAAGTTATGATAGATCATGTCATCTTAAACAAAAAAAAAATGGAAGATGTGTTTACTCTAATGTGTTAGTTCTTTTGTGTACTAACGCATTGAACACAGTCCATAACATCATTTGAATTCGTATTCTTTGAAAAATGTTTTAAAAGGACCAAAAATTCATAAACAACATACAAAATAAGAAATAATATATATTGGGCATATCAAATCTAACCAACTGTCATCCTAAATATTATTACTTTATTTACTATAATAATCAAAAGAAATTTGTGATCTTTAATAAAACTAACAAATAAATTGTGAAATTTCCATTAATACCTAAAATCACATTCACATTTTCAAATGCTCATTCAAATGTAAGATGTTTCTATATTATCTTCTAATTTACAAAGATACTATCTTGTAGCACTTAGAAAAATAGTCTAAGAAATGAATAAGCAAGTTAAAGAAAAATGTTCCATCGCTACTCAAAGGTCCAAGAAGATCTGGCGAGGCATATTTTTCTTACATGCACAACCTGACACAACTATGTTTATGGAAGCGTTAAGTATTCAGCATCTAAATTATCTTTCATCCCTCTAATTGGTAACTATATATGTGATAACCAATCTGTCAATGCGGGATGTCAAATACCAAAATGTGCTGAAAAACAAACACTGAAAATTATTTGATAGTATATATTATAAAATCTGTAATCTGTTATTTTAATGACATGGTTGATCATCAAACATAATATTTATTGGAAAAAAACAGTAGTAAAGGAATTCAAGAAAAAACGCTCAGAGGCGAAAATGATTTAGGATTTGTGTTCTTAAAACCTATTATCATAATTAAAATATAATCAATATTTTTACAAAAAGATATTAAACAAAACAATTACATATTCATGTGAAACTTTCAATAATGAAATAATTATAATCTCTAATAATAAAAATAACAAAATAAATTAATAAAATATTTAAATACCAAAAAATAAAGTAATGGTTAACTGAGAGTAAACTAATTAGTACATTTTTCAAGTTCATTAACACAATATCAAATAATCAATGCGTAGCAGATCTATCACTATAAATCTATCAAAGGACTTAACCATTTTCGCAAATCTGCAGATAGAAACTATCACAACAGTAAATATCTTTATGGTACATTAATGTTGTGCCGAGGTAATTTAAATATTTGGATAAATTATCCTGGAAAAATAGTCAATTCAGATCCGATCAATGTTCGACCATGATTAAGAATTCATTTACTGGACTCAAAATCATTTTGATACAAAGTATTTAACCAATATATCCACAGCGAAGCCTCTGATAGATTGCCCCATCCATGACATGAACAAAACATGTGAGGATTGTTATTACTTTAAAAGGATGAAATAATTTATTATCTTTTTTCAAACAAAATAATCACAAAACAAACACATTCATTTACATGCTTTTCTTTTGGAGCATCAACTTTATTTTATGTTTATAAGTTCAACTATATCTACTTCAGTGCAGCTATCAGTTATTTATTTATTTTTATTGAATTGATTAGTAAAAACCACTTATGTTATTCCTCTTTGTCCTAAGCAACTTGAAAACAAAGTAACATACTACTGTCATTAACCACTATTAAAAAGATTAAAAAAAATTTGAACTCATCAGAAAAAAAACATACGAATCCAGCGCATAGCGTCGGCATATCACTAGTGTTAATAATAAAGAAAACAAAACCTAAAAGTCAAAACACATGAGAAATTACAGAACCGTCCACCTGGATTCTTGGTGAACTCGTGTTCAACAATACCATCAGTAGGCATGATTTAGTTTTTGGTTTGGTTTCGGTTAACGTATTTTATTTTTTGATTTTCCGTTTTATAGATTTAGGACCTGTTCGGTTATTCACAAATTGGGAACAAAGTTGGTTCTAGTTTCAGTTTATGGTTCGGTTGGGTAACAAAATTGGGAACCAGCTACTATCCCGAAAAAAATTTGGGTCTAATTCAGTTTCGGTTTGATTCTGGTTTTAAGATTAAATATCAAGTAATTCAAATTTTAAGATAAAATCGGGTACAAATAGCATATAAGGTTAAATATAGACTAATTTGGGGTGCACAGATAAAATATCAGGTATTTAGATAATTTTAAATATTTTGGATAAAAAATTAAGATAATTTGAGTTTGGGATATTTCTGTTTTATATATAGTATTTTGGAGGATATTTGGCTATTAGAAACTAATATAATTGATATTTTTAAGTATATAATATATCTTATAAATTTTTGAGTATCTATTCGGTTGTTGGTTTTGTTTTGGTTTCGTTTTTAGGTTTTAGTAATATTGAATATGTGTGGTTATTTAGAAATTTGGTTTGGCTTTGCTTTCGGTTATTTTGGTTCGATATATTTGATTCTTCAATTCCTGATAAATATGTCCATGCTTAATCATAACACTCTTTTTTTTGTCCTCGAATCTTTGCGTATAAAAATATATAATAATTGTTTTAAACATGTACGTCAAGCCGAGGAGATTATTGATTTTGTAAGAGCATACGCAACAGAAATCTTTAAAGAGGAATCTTTAGAAACAAATAATTAAATAATCAATAGATTTCACCAAAAATTAATAATTTAATTCTTAAAATTTCTAAATAAGTACTCTTTCTTAACGAATTAATGCACTATTTACGGGCTTCATGACATATGGCAACTCACGTTTGGTTAAATTTTTTCTTTATTATCTGATAAAGAAAAAATAAATAAATTAAAAACTAAAAACTAGGATAATACCATTGCGGATCCAAGCTTAAAGCTGTATGGCCCCAGACTGAATGATCGTGTTATCCTCCAAATCACATATCCCACTGTCAGAGCAAACAGTAAGTGGTCCAGATTTATGGGGGAAGAAGAAAAACGTGTAGGGCGAAAATGATTTTAAAATGCCAGATTTTTTACTTTTATCATTAACCAATACCCACTATGCTACATGATTTGATTTGATCCAGTAACTCCAACTTTTTAATAGTATGTACACCAAAATAGTAACATATAACTAAAAGCATTATTATCCCATCATCCCACTAAAGGTGTTTATTTTTTTATTTTCTTTTTTTCTAATTTTTTTTAGTTAAAAAAATTATAAAAGTACTAATTGCGGGTCGAACTCACGCACAATGCAAACATCACACAGAACAAAACGTTTCATTTGGCACCAGAAATACTAGATTCTCTCTTTTCTGTAGGCCTCCTATCCTAAAATCTGTCCTAAACACTTCTCTTCTTCTCTCGTTAATCCTGCTCTAATAATATATATTTTACCAGCTTCTTCTATTGGTAGAACTTTCTAAATTGGAATACCTAAACAAACCTTTATAAGATGACATTATATAAGGATATAAAACTTTAAATTTTAGAGTACAATCTAAAAATAAGCAAAAATTACTTTGAATAACAAAACTAGAACTTAAATGACAGAAATACGTGAACACCAGCTTCTCTCTAGGTTATATTGGCGGACAAAGCAACTGATAGTGCCTAATCGTGATTTTTGAGCTTCGCCTAAATTTTGATTATTTCGTTTTCTTCCCTCCACCATCTTATTTCATTATCAAATATCTCATTTCCATATAGAGATTGGTCATATCAAACCGATCAATCCCACCTAAATATCAATTGGGACCAAGTTTTGATATATGTTTTTTTTTTCTAACTTAAATCAAGTATTGGTCGGTGAAAGAATTTCCTATTGATTTAAGGTGTCGGCCAAGTCTAATTTACTTGAGAGAAAATATCATTATCAATATTATTATTTCTGATAAAAAATGCTCCATACATTCAAAAGATAACTGAAACTGAAAGCATTTAAAAACTTTCAAATTTTGGAAAACATCAAATTTCAAAAATAAATTGGCTAACTTAGGGGATTTTCGATTATATTCGCAAGGTCCCAGAAAATTTAACCACCAATGCATACTTGCAAAATTTAAATACTATATATTTTTATTGTGCATATTTAATAAAATGCTGATTTGTACACCGTTTTATTTACATCAAGTGCAACATTTGTTTGTTGCTGCATACTCTGATCCAAGTCCAAGGCTTGTCAATCTAATCTTAAACTTTTGGTCTAAAAATTTTAAAGTCCCTTGATAAAATACATTTGAATTGTCAAAAATAGAAACTTGCACATACTGAAACTAATAACATAAGAGACTAGAATAAATAAAAAAATTTCAATGGGATTCTCCTAAAACAAACCATGAGTAAATCGTCAAAAACGTCGTCGTATCTTCGGGTAAAACTTTGTCAAAGTCGCAAGATAGGCTTTTATCGTGTTTTAGGTCTTTTCGAGCCGTTTTGCGATAAAACCGTTTTACGACTTTATACGAGATAGTTTCCTGATGCAATGCCGTTTTTAAATAAGTTTCTCGAGTTAATCGTAAAGTTTGGCAATGTTCGATGTTTTGTTTAACCGTTGCCGTTTTCTACGATTCACTCGAAGTTTTATTAAAAACGCGTTTTTTACGATTTCTCACGAAAAATCTTGAGTAAATTGTATAGTTTAGGCAATGTTCGGTGTTTCGTTTAACCGTTGCCGTTTTATACAATTTCCTTAAGTTCTTTCGAGAAAACAAGACTTTACGGTTTTTATCGTAAAACTCGAATGATAGGACGGATCGAGATGAAACGAGGGACATTTCGACCGTGGTTCGGGGCATGGTCGTGCCGAAGGACGTAGGCCCTGAATTGAGGACGTAGGAGATCGAGACTCGGGATAATTAGGTCGACGTACGACGAACCGAACCGCAACAGTTCAGCTCGCCGTACGGCGAACTATACGGGACGCCCCTAGCTCGCCGTACGGCGAGCTAGTCTTGGTCGAGATAGCTCGCCGTACAGCGAGCTAGCTCGAGGCCACTTAGCTCGCCGTACGGCGAGCTAGTTCGGCCGAACCAGCTCGCGGTTTACGGCGGATGCTGTTTTTTGCGGTTTTATGCTTAACTCGGAGGATCGTGTAATCGGCGTTTGTTTCGTTCTTTCGAGATAACAATTTCCAAGTTTTCCATGGATTTCCTTTGTTCGGAAACTTATTAGAATTTTATAAAACGACTTCTCCAGTTTTATAAAATGACTTCTCGAATTTTATAAAACGACTTCTCGAATTCTATAAAACGACTTCTCGAATTTTATAAAATGATTCCCCGAAACGTATTTAGTATTTTTTATGGAAAGTTTTGGCTATTGATTCCGTCGTACCGATTTTGACCCCAACAGTTAGCTCCCAGGTCGTAAGAATCGTGGAGTTCTTGCGAGTGATTTGAGCTTGTTTGGCAAGTTTGGTAGAATTAGGCCGAACTTTAATGGCCAAAAGTTCAAAGGTGAACAGTAAAATTTTTCCTTATAAGTACATGGAGTAAATTTTCAAATTCTTTACTCATTCTCTTCCACAACTTATCTAAAACTCAAGAAGTTTTCTCTCTTCTTCTCCCTTTGGGTATCTTCATAGTTGTCAAGCATGTTTTCGAAAAGAAGAACTCGTTCCTCGACCAGTTCTGATCGCCGAAGCTCCGAAGAAATGAATTCTCGACCTCAGATCGCAGTTCCGAAGGAGGAAAACTTGTTTCCATTAGTCGACCCGAAGGACCATCGTGAGGCGTATTGGGCGATAGGAGGCGAGTCGAGTTCCGCTAGACCTGGGACCTGGGTCCCATCTTCGTTCAATGCCAACCAAGCTCCCGGATGTCCGAGTTCGCCTCGTCCCAGTGGTCTTGAATTTATTAGGGAGTTTTTCCGAGTCCCATAGGTAGTCGAGTTTCGCCTCCCGCTAGCCGGAGAGAGTGACAAGGCTGCGCCTGACGGGTTCTTTACGTGCTACAATTTTTTTCTATCGCAGTGTCATTTAAGGTTTCCGATTCCGGAAATCGTCGTTCGATATCTTCATAGGCTCGGATTGTCGATCAGCCAGTTGAACCCACACGGTTTGCAACAACTCGTCGGTCTCTTGATGCTAAGTTACGAGCGGGGAATAATCCTCAGTGTTGATCATCTCGAGGGTTTACTAAAACCCGAAGAGACGATGCAGAGAGTTAACTTATGTCCTCGCACGGAGATAGTCACTGGTTGCAGGTCGAAGTACCCTTCCTGGAAGAAAAACTTCTTCTACGTGAGGTCGGAAAGGTATGCGATCCGAATGCATACAATTTGCTTTTTTTTTTTTTTTACTTATTTGCTTTTGTTTTCTGTAGAGACAAACCTTTTACCCCCGCATCCAGCGGATCTTTCCATCGTCACTGATTCGCTTCAATGCGGGGAAGTTAGCTGGGGCAGTTTTTCTCCGCAGCGTGTACGCCGTGCGGTTGCCCTTTTTAATCTCGGCTCTTTTCTGATTCTCTGATTTGTGAAGAGGATCCATGCATAGGAGAATTCATCCCATACGTGCCTTCGACGAGGAGTGATAGGTCGAGATCTCGGAAAGACAAGCACTTGGCTGTTGACGATGATGCATCTGATCGCACCGCCTCTCCTGACAACATTCTCAAGGATTTCCTCGATAGTCAGGCGGATGAAGGCGTTTCGGAGAATGCAGGCGGATCATCAACCTCTAACTTCCCAGGTGGCGATCCTGACTCCGGAGTTTGCCAAAGGATCCAAGCAAGCCAACGAGGTTTGTTTTATCTAAACAACTTATGATCAGACAGTATCGCTTATCTTTTCTTTTTATAGGGCCTTCTGACCATGAGCCGAGTCCTAAATGACCGCTGGGCCGAAGCTCGTCTTGCCGAGTTTCGCGCGGACATGGCGGAAAAAGAAGTTGCTTGTCTTCGGTCGGAGATCGAGGCCCACCAATCCGGAGAAATGGTCGAGAGGGAAGTAACTCGTGTAAGGAATGAGTGTGCGGTTAACGCTCGCCGTGCTAAGGAGCTTTCTGATCAGAGAGTTTGTCGCGCTCGTCGTGCACGCAAAAGGGAGGTTGCTGAAGAAATGAGGATCCGTCGTGAGCAATTTGCGACCTGTTACTCAAATACCGAGGTCGCTCAATGGGCCAAGGGTGATTACCTCGAGTGTCGTGGTGTTGTTCATGGGCTGTCTCTTACTCAGAATGAGGGTTTCTCGTATGCCAAAGAGTATCCCGTGCAGTTGGAGCGCTTGGATCAGAGGAGAGATATGCAGCCTGAACTATTTGATCTCATGGCACGCATGTGGGATCAGTGGAACCCTATCATGGTGTCGCCGGATTCAGTTGAAATCGGGCCTGAGATTCCAGACGCGAGTGGCGAAGTCGATCAATCGTGGTTTGATACTAATGTTGACCAGAGCTCGGCGTCCGTGTTTGATGATTTTGATGTATGCTGTTATTATTTTCTGATTTTGTTGTTTTTCCGGGACTGGCTGTTGGTGGCTTTGAATCTCTGCCGCTGGGCGGCGTGTATTTGGATGAAAACTTTTAATAAAAATATTTTCTAAGTATGAAATCTGTGTTTCGTTTTAGATGTAGAGGGAAGAATACGAGTTGTCGTCTCGCATCTAACTCTTGGTGTAGATCGTCCGGTTTGTTTACTCGGAATGTTTTGATTTCCGCGAGTATTTAGATGTGGGCGAAGAGACATGCCTTTAGGATCTCGATTCATGCCTTGAGACATTAGAGACCAGTGGTCTGGGTTTAGGGTAAGACCTAGGTTTACTTTCAGATTAAGGCTATTCGATGAATAGTCGGCTTTCGTTTTTTGTATTGCGATTTTAACCTGATTCCATACCGGTTTAGAATCCGCGATAGGTTCTCGGCTTATACAATTCGTCTGGTTGGAACCGAGTATCTCACCGGGAACAATTTCTAAGTTGCCGGGAAGTGCTGACCAAAAATTTGGATTTCTTTTATAGCGCGCTATTTTATCCTAGTCGGATGTACGCGGACCAATGGGTCAGTGCGTTTGTTTAGGACGGCTAGCATGCTCGGCGGGGCCAATCGCCGAGCGTTTGTATTTTTATAGTCGCGGACGGACTTTTGTGAAATATTTTTCTTAAGACTTTAGGCGACGTCTCGCCGGTTTTTTCCAAAAATATCTTGGTGTACAAGGTTCGTAGAAACGATTAAGTAGTTGTTACTGCAGAAGTAATTTCCGGATGTTTTGAATTTGTTTTTTGCGTTTTCGATAGTAGAAGAGATTTATAATATTCTAAGTTTGCCTTTATTAAAGAGTTTCGAAAATTTTGATTACAAAGCGAATGATTTAAAATCCGGGAGTATACGAATACTCGTATACGCACCCACTCCCCCCCCCCCCATTTTAGAAAAGGGGATAGCTGAACTCGTCTTTAGGCGAGCTACCTATGTATTCCTTTCGGAAATCAAGCCATCTCATAGTTCTGATTGTTTGTGCGAGTATGTTTACTCGGCTGTCGCAGACTTTTCGATCACTTTAGCCGCTGGATCGGTGTCTTGGTCCGAGTTTTTCTCCTCCGGTTGGGTAGAAGCGATGGGTGCGGAAGCTTGTTGCTTCTCGACCGTTGCTGGTTTCGGATCGTTCTCTGCGGGCGGTAGTATGTACTTCGCCCGTTTCGGTTTCACGATTGCAACCGCCAATTGCCTTAGCTTATGTTCGTCTAAGAAGCAAGATAGCGACTATCTTTAGCATCCCCAGATTGCTGCGACTCCCGTTGGGGTCGGGAATTTGATGCCTAAATGATATGTCGACAACACCGCCTTTATGGAATTTATCCAAGGTGTGCCCATGATCGCGTTGTAGATGGCTGGGAAATCGACGACCGCGAAGTTGACAATTTTCGTCACTTCCTTGGCTGGGACCGGTAGTTGGATCGATCCTAGAGTCATAGATGTTTCGCCGGAGAAACTATTCAGCGGCTTCGGTATCGGTTCGACTTCTGATAAATCGATTCCCGTTCGTGTCAACGTGTTGCAGAAGATTATGTTGACAGTGCTTCCAGTATCGACCAAGATTCGAGCGACTTCTAGGTCGCTTATCACTATGTCAATAACGAGGGGATCGGCATGTGGTTGGTCGATTCCGCCGGTTTCTGCTTTGTCGAAAGAGATCACTCCCCTTGGAGTGTTATCCGACGGTACCTTCCAACTCGAGCCAGTTTTGGCCTTTCGTAGGTAAGATTTGATAGACGACACGGTATCGTTATAATACTACGATTCGCCAATGATCATTTTGATCTTTTGGCGGTTAGCATCGTTACCTTTCTCGTCTTGCCTTCGTCCGTGTTTTTCGCCCGACTGGTTCCCTTGGGGCGGAGTTTCCGCTTGTGAGTTCCTATCGTTTTTTGGAGAGAGATCTGAATCGCGGATGAGATCTTTGACGCTGGTTGTCTCGGAGAGTTCTCCCGCGATCAGTTTTGCGGTGAGTCTGGCGCCGAGGACTTTGCAGTTCACGGTAGAGTGCCCACGGGTTTAGTGGAGATCGCAGAAGTAATTCTCGTCGTAGTTCGGATTCCTTGACCACGTATTGCCCGTAGTTCGCCCTTGTTCCGATCCGGAGTTAACGGCGTAGTTGTGTGCTCCTTGGAGATCATGTCCCTTGTAATGGACAAATTTGTCGCTACGAGAGTTTTTCTTTTTTCAGCTTTTGCTCAGACGCGACATCCTTTGCAGATGCTTTTGTCGGCTTATGCTTTTCGGACAGGATTTTAGTCTGGTCTTCTATGGTTATGTAATCGGTAGCTTTGTGGAGCGCGTCCTGGATTGTCCGCGGTTTTTCGAGAGTTATCCACTTTCGAAACTTCGACTTGAACCAAAGCAACTTTCTGAGTGTGTCGATGGCAGATTTGTGTCTTATCTTGCTTACTCTAGCCATGACGAGTTTGAACCTGCTCATGAAATCACGAAGGGTTTCGCCTTCCTTCTGCGACAAGCTCCAGAGATCAGGGCCTAATTAAAAGTATGAATAAGCGATATTGAGAGCAAGAAGGTTCTTATTCTGAATTCGCGTAAGAACGGTTACAATGAGAGTAGCCTTAACTTCGTGAGCCGTCGGCAAGATTCCTAACCCTAGCAATCTTAAGACTATACCCTAGTTGAGACACGGCTCGATAACAAAAACAGAAATATTCTTAAAAGCTAAGTTTGGTGGTGAAAGCTCTGAAAAAACTCGTCCCCTGCTTCTGTCCTATGCCTCTTGCTTATATACTCCCTTCCTTGGCGGGTTGGTCCTTCTATTTCGCCCAGATTCGAGATTATTGAGAATCTTCCATTCATTTCGATCTTTCTCTTTTTTTCCCTCGGAAATCTTCTATTTATCTTCAAACTTGACATTTATCTTCAAATTTGACATTCATCTTCTTTCCATGAGTAAATCGTCAAAAAAGTCGTCGTATCTTCGGATTAAACTTCGTCAAAGTCGCAAGATAGGCTTTTATCGCGTTTTAGGTCTTTTCGAGCTATTTTGCGATAAAACCGTTTTACGACTTTATACGAGATCGTTTCCTGATGCGATGCCGTTTTTAAATAAGTTTCTCGAGTTAATCGTAAAGTTTGGCAATGTTCGATGTTTTGTTTAACTGTTGCTGTTTTCTACGATTCACTCGAAGTTTTATTAAAAACGCGTTTTTTACGATTTCTCACGAAAAATCTCGAGTAAATCGTATAGTTTAGGCAATGTTAGGTGTTTTGTTTAACCGTTTCCGTTTTATATGATTTCCTTGAGTTCTTTCGAGAAAACAAGACTTTACGGTTTTTATCGTAAAACTCGAACGATAGGACGGATCGAGACGAAACGAGGGACATTTCGACCGTGGTTCAGGACATGGTCGTGCCGAAGGACGTAGGCCCTGAATCGAGGACGTGGGAGATCTAGGCTCAGGATAATTAGCTCGACGTACGACGAACCGAACCGGAACGGTTCAACTCGCTGTACAGCGAGCTATACGAGACGCCCCTAGCTCGCCGTACGGCGAGCTAGTTCGGCCGAACCAGCTCGCGGTTTATGGCGGATGCTGTTTTTGCGGTTTTATGCCTAACTCGGAGGATCGTGTAATCGGCGTTTGTTTCGTTCTTTCGAGATAACGATTTCCAAGTTTTCCGCGGATTTCCTTTGTTCGGAAACTTATTAGAATTTTATAAAACGACTTCCCGAGTTTTATAAAACGACTTCTCGAATTCTATAAAACGACTTCTCGAGTTATATAAAATGATTACTCAATTTTATAAAACAGCTTGGCGAGTTTTATAAAACGTATTTAGTATTTTTTACGGATAGTTTTGGCTATTGATTCCGTCGTACCGATTTTGACCCCAACAACGCAAGCTTGATTCACACCTTTTTCCTCCGGTTTTATAAGTGTTTTACCCACTCTGGATCATTGAAACCACCTTATCGCATCACGAAAATAACCATGTAGAGGTGTGAGTATATATATCCTTTTTGCAGACATGAACATCACAGCTTCGACGAGCATAGGAAGAAAAGTTTGTTCAACTTTTCGATTGCTACAATGGTGATTTATTCCATCCTCCTTGCCAATTTGAAAGTTGGGTGCTGCTCCGACACCACCGAGGTTCACTTGTTGAGGTTTTGGGAGGCCAGAAATGTGAGAAAATGCGATGAGCTCATGAATCTAGACATACTCCTCATCGACGAGAATGTAAGCATTTTCCTTCCGATTAACGCTGTTGACGATTGGTTCCATTATGATTGTCATAAAAAATTTGTCCTTTTTAATAGTCGACGGTTATTCAAGGTTATGTTAATGTGAACCGTCAATTCATGTTCAAGCAGCGTCTCAGTGAAGGGTCAGTCTACAGGCTGAGCGGGTTTGATGAAACGTGCAGGAACCCCAATTTCCGGATGTTGGATGCCCCTTTCTCCATTCGGTTCAATAATGGAACCTCTTTAGTTAAGAAAATAACATTTATTAGCCTCATACCTACTGAACTTTTCATATTTCTAACCTGGTCTGAAGTATAAAGATGTTCTTACTGGAATCTTAAGTTATACTTAGAAGTATTAGGCATTGTATGTTCATTATTAACTTTTAATTTGGGGAATTAGCACCTAATTAACACATTGAGATAAAACTCGATACCTAATTGTTAACAAGAAATTAATTAAAATATATAGCCAAAAAGAATACATAATTAAAATGAAGGCTTCAATAAAAATTAGTGAAAAACATAAAATAATATATAACAGATAAAACAATAATGAACAAGCGATAAAAAAAAATTCTTATGATACCAAGATATCAAAGATTATTGTATATCTAAATAAATGTTATATATGATAAATCGTATGTTATGAATTCCCTAGTATCTTCAAGCATAATTTATTATGGACATGAAAATTAAAAATAGACTATTTGTAAAACTAAAAAGAGACGCTATATAAAAATAAAAAGATAAAAATAATTGTAGATATCAAATTATATAATCTAAAATAATACAAATCACCAAAAATCTATAGTTCCAAAAAAATAGTCTTAGTCTCACTAAAGTATATCCATAGTCTTATTATAAAATTAAGTTTTTGCAATAAAAGTAAGACCGAATTCAAAGCATTAAACAATTTTAATAAATTGATACAACTAGAAATTAAATAAAATATTTCATATATAATGATAATAAAATATTTCAAAATAAAAATAAGTTTTAAACAAAATATCCAATAGAAAATAAATTCATGCAAATCATGGGTCAACTACTAGCAAAAAAATAAGGGGGAATTGCCAAAACCAACCCAAATATTCCTTTTAACCCTAAAGGTGTACCCCATATTCAATCAATTGCAAACCCAACCTAAATGGATGTTAAAACTACTATTTAACCCTTATGAACAAACAAAAAACATGGAATATATTTTACGATTTTATCCTTCGTAGGTCTACACTTTAAGAAAGAAGTCTACAACTAGGTAGACTTACATTAACGTCTACTGTGTAGACTCGTGTAGACTTATTATTTAGTCTACATCTTAATTTAATCAAATAATTTTATTTTAAAAATGTAGAAAAAAGGTTTTTGGTAATTTTTTTATTAAATCATCAATTTAAAGGTTAGTATGAGGTATATAAATTAAATTTTCTTATAATTGAAAATTTTAAAAGAATGTATATTTATTTGGGAACTATGTGGTAGACAATGTTAATGGTTTAGCAACCAAAAGTTCTAACATGTTATGTTTTTTAGAGTTAGATTCTTAGGGTTAGATTCTAAATTTAGAATTATTTTGTTTTAATGATTTAAAATTGCATATTTAATGTTGAGTAGTTTATATTTTGTATATATGATATTTGGTACAATGACTAAGATCTTTTTTATAATCAATCAAACGTTTAGGGTTTGAGATTTGGGGTTTAGGGTTTGAGATTTCTGGTTTAGGGTATAGTAGACTTACAGTTAAGTCTACTTCTATGTAGACGTCTATTTCAGTCTACGTTAATATGTGTTTACCAAAATAAATTATTTTAAAATTAAAATTAACTAAGCGGCAAGTGAAAATGAATTTTAGAGCCTATTTTTCCATATTGGCGCCAATATTTAGGGTATAGTAGATTTAATTTACAGTAAAGTCTACTTATATGTAGACGTCTATTTCAGTCTATGTTAATTTGTCTTTACCAAAATAAATTATTTTAAAATTAAAATTAACTAAGCGGAAAGTGAAAATGAATTTTGGAGCCTATTTTTCCATATTGGCGCCAATATTTAGGGTATAGTAGACTTACAATAAAGTCTACTTATATGTAGACGTCTATTTCAGTCTACATTAACCAATTTAACCTAACCGAAAAAATTACACAGCATATAAATACTTTTTTAGGGTTTTCTGGTAAAAAGAATCCTAATCACGCCGTTTAGATCTGAGGCGGTTTAGGGGGCGATTTCCGGTGAGATTTCCGGCGAACCCTCTTCGACTCCGTTTTCACACCCAGTCACGTTCCTCTCGGAATCACCATTCACCACCACGACCATCACCACTATCCTCTCCCATCCTTCAGCCATCTCCACCTTGTCTCCTCCTCATCTCCTCCTTGTCACCACCATTACTCTCCGCCTCGTCTCCTCCGCATCTCCACCATTACTTTCCGCCTTGTCTCCTCGTCATCTCCTCCTCGTCATCACCATTACTCTCCTCCTTGTCTCTCTCTCTCTATATATGTGTTTATAAAAAGTCTCTGCATCTCTTATTGTTTTGATTAAAGTGTTCAATATTTGTTCTAGGGTTTGTATATGTTCAATTTATTTGCTGTAAATTTAAATGCATATGTCGTTGACGAAAATTGATGAAGTGTTATGAGTTAATACATGTTTGTAGTGTACAAGCATGTGTTGTGTTTTATTGATTTCTCTGGCTCTTTTTGTTGCAGGTTGCTCCCAGAATCTTACTGTAGACTACGATTTGTAGACTTTTACTGCAGACTACGGATTTGTACACTGTCTTATAGGTCTACATTAATTTAGACTGAATATACAGTATACATAGAAAAATCTTTTAAAAATTGGATTTGTGTATTGTTTATTTTAGGTTTCTGATTCTGTTTAGAGAAACATTGATTGTTCATTATATTTTCGGATGCATTGTCTTAGATTCCGTATAGAGAAACACTGATTTTTTATTATATAGTTGGATGCATTGGGTTAGCTTAAGCTTGTTTTACTCCTTATTCTGGTCGTAGGTTTCATCTTGTTTCGTACTTCAGGTTCACAAGGCTTAGTTTTTAGATGTTTTGATGGCTTCCCTCGTAGACACCTTATAGACTTGTGCTACTCTGTTTAGGTTTGCTTGGTTTCTGCAACTCTTCCTCACAATCTTTAGTCTTGGACAAGCAGTTCCTCGTCTGTCAAGTCTAGCTGAAGGTAATAGCAGGAGTCAAGTAAATCTTTAGGCTCGTACTCTGTTTCTTTATTGTGTAGAGATACCATTACAACACAAAGTATTCACATGCCAGGTATAAAAGATCTCTAAAGTTTGTCTCTTTTTGTTGTTGGTTAAAGATTGTTGATGTCTGCTGTTAGGGTCCATATGGAATCTTGAAGAGCTGTTTGGTTTTTTGATGATGACAAAAGTTCATTCCTTTAGCTTAGAACAACTTTAAAGTTTTTTTCTTATATTGTGTTTTTAATGGGTTTTAGGAATGGTTACAGCTTCAGCTGATTGCTCTATTCTAGCCACCGATGTGGAGACTGGTGATAGTGTTGCACACCGTGAGAATACGCACGAGTAATTCAGTTCCCCTTTTAAAAAAAATTGACACACTTTCTGGTTTTTTTTTCTAGGATAAAGCATTTAACATCACTTCTTGGATGCAGGTAATGGATTCTTTAAAGAGAAAAAGTATCTCAGATCCATCCTCACAGAGTCGCCACCACTACCGTCAGTCTCGTCATAATCACCACTGGTCACCTCTCTGTCTCCTCGCTCTCTGAATTTGAATCATTTATAAGAGTGGTTAGGATGTGTTTTTTGATTACTAAAAAAGATTTGAACTTTATTTGAGAAAATCTATGTGAGTTTCACGCTTTACTCATAGCTTCTAATCTTAATTAATGTCACTGAAATCAGATGTGTAGTGCCCATTAATCACTGTCAAATCCTGTGTACCATACTCTTAGTTTAGTTATGGTCGTTTTTTTCCCATATTATTCTGATTTGTTTTGTTGAATCTTACTTCTTTTGTTTTGTTTTCTGTAGATTAACCTCCATTCTTCGTTGATGGGACATGAAGAGTGGAAGAAGACCTTGAGTTGTTGAAGAAGTTTACGGTGGAAGAAGAAGATGAAGCTGCTGGAGTCTTCAATTTTTTTAGGTTTAGAATTTTTTAAAGATTTGGTTTGGTGTAAACCAAGTTGGGGAAATTGTGGTGGTTTGACTTTAGTTTCTAATTATTGGTTTAGTTTTGTAAACTAGTTTTAATTTATAAATAAAATTTCTTAGTCTTCTTTCTTGTAGACTTACAAAGAAGTCTACTTGACAGAGAAAAATATATCATAAGTTTACCACATTAGACAACATCCAAAGCAACAATATAGTTTATAAGTTCAACACAGACTAAAGACTTACAAATCCAATAGAAGACAACTCAAAGCAATGAGACACTAATACATAATAGAAAATCCATAGCAATAAGACAACTCATAAGTTTGACACATAACACTAACACATCTAGAGTTTTTCACCACCCATTCTCTGTATACAACGAGTAATTGAGCCATCTCCTGCAAAATAAATACGGTTTACATAATTAGCAAACAAAAATTTCATGTTTGATAAAATTATAAAATAGACTTACAAGTACATCTACAATTATTAGCAAACAATATAGTTAAACCAAAAATTATATCATAGACTTACAAGTACGTCTACAAATTTTAAGTTAACAACAGACAAACAAAAAATTTGATAACTTCCTAATTATAACAGATTATCTTCTGAAAATCATTCAAGACCCTTATGATTAACTAACACACACTTCATAAAAAAATTTCTAGGTAGACTACATATTCAGTCTATAGACGGGTAGACGTTTTATTCAGTTTACATTTTGTAGACTGCAAATTAGGTCTATGTTTAGGTTGGTTTTTGCAATTGCCAAATTCACGGGTTACTTTCTGTATTTTAAAAAAGATGTGATTTTATACGAGTAGACTTATTTTTTAGTCTACATTTTTAAAAATGTTAGTTTTGCAATTGACCAGAATTCGTTCAGAGTTTGACTTTTAGAAGTAGACTTACTATGCAGTCTACATTTTTAAATTTGTTTGAAAGATGGTTAGTTTTGCAATTGACCAAAGTTGACTTTCTACTAGTAGACAAAACTAAATGTCTACGTAACTGTAGACTGCAGTAAAAGTCTACACTATAACCGGACAGGTTAGTTTTGCAATTGACCAACATAAAATAGTAGACTTCATATGCAGTCTACTTTCTACTTTTTTTTTCCTAAGATTTCTAGACTGCATATGAAGTCTACACGTAAAGTAAGTTTTAGTCAGTTTCTAAATATTTTAGTCAAATACAAAAGAAACCTATTCAATGAAGTCAAAGTTTTGGTCAAATGCAAAACTGACATTCCGTAGACTTCCCAAGCACTCTACAAAGTGTAGACTTCCAAGAAAGTCTACTATGGTAACTCAAAGTTTTGGTCAAATGCAAATCTAACCTCTTTTATGTAGATTTCTTAGTAAGTATACCAAATTTTTTTTGTTTTTGGTTTCGAAGGTAAAGACGTTGACGTACTTGTAGGTCTACATTACAAAAAAAAATTATTTTGGTCAAATGCAAAAGTAACCTGTGCGTTGACAAGTAGATTACATCGTAAGTCTACACGTAAGTGTAGACATATAATACAATCTACTTTCGCGATACAGATCAGTGATATGACAAAAAGCATGTAAATAGTTACCTTGACACCGGTTTAAAGCTTGTTTCCAAGCTTTTCCACCGTCCAGAATCCAAATATGAGCAAAAGAAGCAACCTTTACGATTCACTTGTGAATAAAATCGAAACTATGAAGTTTGTGTTTATGAAAATGAGAGTTATGAGGTTTGTTTAGATTAAAATAGAGAGGAAATGAGAGGAAATGAAGTATTCTTTGTTTAGAAAGTGAAATAAGTGGTTGAAAATTCATAAACACAAGCTTAAATAGCTCATCAATGGTGGTTTTGGTGGTTACAAATATTGATGACAATTTCATTGTGGTAAATAAGGAGAAATGTTTAGGGTGTAATAGGTTTTTAATAACTTTCGAAAATAATATCATATTTAATAATAATGGCAATTTGGTAAATAGTTAGAAACATGAGGAGAGTTTAGGTTTTTTAAGAGTGAATAGTAATGACAAAAAAAGAGAGGTTGGTTTTGTGTTTGACTTGAATTTTTGGGTTGGTTTTGTAAAACCCGCAAAAAATAATTATTTATAGAATAAAAAAATTTAAATAACTAAAATTCTTAAAATTAATATATAAAATAGAGAAAATAAATGATTTATGTATTGGATATAAATAGTGTATGAATATTTTACTTATTTTTATGATAAAAACATAACAATATATATATATATATATTACATAATTAAAAATATTTACAAGCATGTGCTTTCTCACAAGAATAACAAAAACAAATATTGAAAATTAATTATTTTCAATCACCAATAAAGTTTTTAAATATGACTAATTTAAAATATAAATTTTGTGATTTTTAATTTGCTCATCCGCCCGTAGAGCGGGCTTAGTCCTAGTATTATTATAAACTAACTACCTTAAATATATTAAATTTTTTTGATCTGAAGTGGTCTAAATTCTTTGAATTACCCGATATTTTATTTAAAAACTCCTAACTTATCTAAATTTTAATCTGAGTTAACCCAAATTATCTAAATGTTGGAATCAAATGGGACCCAAATTTTTTTGGATATTAAATTGTTCATAATCTTATAACCCGAATCAAGCCAAAAAAGTTGTACCGAACCAAAACCTAACTTCATATTATTCGAACGGATCATATATCTTTAGAATCAAAAAAATTGCAAACAATTTGAGTCGAAACCGAATACACATGCCTAGATGACAGGTTCTCTAGACAAACAAAAAGACCACGAGAGAAACTTCAACCAGAAAAAAATTATTATACAACCGCAAGACACTGTGGATGATTGGTTTGGATTGTGACTGTAAAAGTTTAATTGTAAAGTTTGTGTTATAGGTGAATTTACATCAGATATGTAGCTATCATTTATCGTTGTAGATTTGTTTGCGGATATTTTTGTTATAGTTAAGTTGTTTGTACATGTAAGTTCTTAGATGTAAATATTTTAAAATAAAACATGTAAAATATGTAATGTATATATAAAATAATTATTTTATCAATTAAAGTACTTTATATTAATAAACAAAATATAACACTACAAAAAAAACAATTTTTTAACTACGAAATTTAACGAGGAAAATGGTTCCTTGTAAAATTACGTGTTTTTGTACGAGGAAACTACGAGGAAATTATGAATCCTTGTAAATTCGTCGCGAATAAATGAGAACAGTCTATCTCGTAAAAAAACGTTATTTAGCGAGGAATTTACATGGCAGGCTGAGTTTCCTCGTAAAGTGCTCGCTAATGTTGCGTGTATTTTACAAGAAAACCATTTAGTAAGAAAACAACGAGGCCAACTATTTTTTAGTTGTAAACGTGTGTTGTTGGTCGTATACCTACCAATTTTCCTCGTAAATTCTTGGTAAAATGTCATCTACTAATTCAAAATTTTCCTATAAATATGTTGTTTGAGTTTCAAATGAAACACACCAAAAAAAAAAAGAAAATGTAAATGTAAAAGAGAGAAAAAAATTGAAAACGTGAAAGAAAAAAACTGTCCGGTGATGGAAATATATTCGAGTTACGGAGGTGGATGTATACACGCAGAGATGGTAATGGGAGAGTGACGAAAGAATATCTCGAAGGGATGGAGACATTTATGCATCAAGTAGATTCTACACCGCTAACGCAGGAAAGCGGTAAGATGTTCTGTCCTTGTCAAAAAATCCAACAATTCAAAACTAGACCCTCGTGAAAATGTTTGGAAGCATTTAGTAAATAGAGGTTCCCGCCAAATTACTATATTTGGTTTCAACATGGGGAAGGTTATAGTTGTGGGAATGAAGCTAGCAGTAGTAATAGCAATTTTCAGGTTCAACCGGTTGATCATTACATAATGAATATAGTTACTATCAGGAGGAACAAATGGTAGATTATGATAGGGTTCATGATACGGTAGGTGATGCATTTGTAGCTCATGATGAAGCTGAAGAACCTAACATAGATGCAAAAATGTTTTACGAAATGGTAGATGCTGCGATTGAGGTTTAGGAAGATGTAGAGATTGAGGTTTATGAAGAAGTAGAGATTGAGGTTGAGGAAGATGTAGAGATTGAGGTTATAAGTTAAGGAAGTTGGATTTGGGGTTTCGGTTTTTAGGGATTTAGAAACCTTTCCTCGTAAAATCCTTGTAAAGAGAAAACACGGACCTGGTTAATTCCATGTAAGAACCATTTCCTCGTAAAATCAACGTAAAGCAAAAACGTGGGACTGGTTAATTCCACTTAAGCCATTTCCTCGTAAAATCCTCGTGGGCTGAAAAAGCGGACCTTGTTAAATCCTCGTTAAATAAAACACGGGCCTGGTTAATATCTTGTTAATTAACTAGTACTTTACGAGGAAAAACACGGGCCTAATTTATTCCTCGTTAAGTTAGCGATGGCTTTATGAGAAAAAATGCGGGCCTGGTGTGGGGGCTGGAATCCACACCGTCTATTTCCGTAAAGTTTAGCAAAGTGAATTCGGAGGAAAACGAGGCAGATCCTATTTTTCCTTGAGATCCCAAATTATCTGCTAAAAACACAAAACGAAGAAGAAACAATAACAGAGAAATCGATGAAGATTGCAAAGAGACGTTTTATTAATTGAGGAAGATGAAGTTACAAGATTTATCCTAAAAGTAGACGAACAGAGATTTGCTAACTATAAGAATCAAGAAACAGAGAAACGTTCTAAGTCTAACTTTGCTAGTCTAGCCGCCGCAGCCCTATCTTCTTAAAGCCAACAAGAGTTCTGGTCGTTGATTCCGTCGTGACCGATTTTGACCCCAACAGGGTTTTTTTAAACTATTTCATACTTTGATACGAGTTTTCCGTAATTTAGTATCTTCGTAGAAAGTCTATAGTTTCTTGTATGCTTTTTCCGCGACTTTTAGCCATTGATTCCGTCGTGACCGATTTCGACCCCAACAGAATTTGATCGGGAGTTTCCGCCAGCTTGCCTTGGAGTTTCTGAAGCAGTACTCAATGTTCATAAACTGAGATACTTCTGATCCCGACCTCTGGAGCTTATCCCAGAAGGAAGTGGAACCTCTCCGCGATTTCATGAGTAAGTTCAAATTAGTCATGGCTAGGGTTAGCCGAATAAGCGACGGAGCTGCCATCGACACGCTAAGAAAGTTGCTCTTTTAGAAGTGGATAAATCTCGAGAAACCGCGTACGATCCAGGGTGTGCTCCACAAAGCTACTGATTTCATGTCATTGAAGAGGAGACTAAAATCCTGGCGGAGCAGCATAAACCGACGAAAACGTCTGCAAAAGACGCCGCGTCTGAGCAAAAGCAGAAAAAGAAAAATCCTCGTAATGACAAGTATGTCCATCACGAGGGACAGGATCTCCAAGGGGCGCATAACTATGCCATCAACTGTGGATAAGAGCAAGGGTGAACTACGCGAAACACGTGGACCAGGAATTCGAGTTACGACGAGAATGCCTTCTGAGACTTGCACCAGACCCGCGGTCATTCTACCGTTAACTGCAAAGTTCTCGGCGCAAGACTGGTCGCAAAACTGCTCATGGGAGAACTCTCCGAAGTATCCAGCGTAAAGGACCTCATCCGCGATTCCGACCCCCCCCTTGAAAACCGATAGGAACTCGCAGGCAGACACTTCGCCTCAAGGGAACCAAACGGGTGAGAAACACGGACGAAGACAAGACAAGAGAGGGAACGATGCTAACCGCCGAAGGGTCAATATGATCATCGGTGAATCGCAATACTACAGAGATACCATCTCGTCCATCAAGTCCTACCAATGAAAAGCCGAGACAGGTTCGACCAAGCAGACACCATCGGATGGTACTCTGAGAGGAGTGATCGCCTTTGAAGAGGCAGAAACTTCCGGCATCGACCACCCGCATGCTGACCCTCTCGTCATCGACCTAGTCATAAGCGATTTAGAGGTCGCTCGAGTACTCGTTGATACCAAAATCACCGTCAACGTGATCTTCCGCGACACTTTGACGCAAATGGGAATCGGATTAACATTCGTAAGTTTATCCACGACGATAAAATCACAAACGCTCGACGATTGGCCCGGCCGATCACATCTTCCGTCATAAACAAACGTATACGACCCACTGGTCCTTATACGTCCGACTAGGATAAAATAGCGCGCTATAAACATTCCGATACGAGCAAACGAATAGGACGATCCACGCGAAGAGTTAGGTACGAGACGACAACTCGTATTCTTCCCTCTACACTTAAACAAAAATAAATTTCATACTTAGAAAAATTTCATTAATATAAACATCATCCGATACACGCCGCCCAGCGGCAGAGATTCGAAGCCACCAACGGCCACTCCTGATAAAAATACTACAACGATTACACTACGACAAACAACGTAAACCTCATCCGTCGAATCCATAAAACCCAGACGCCAAACATTGGCCAGTATTCGCATCAGCCCCTGGCTGATCAACCTCACCACATTCATCCCGGATCTCCGTCCCGACTTCAACTGAGTCCGGCGACACCACAATGGGATCCCACTGCGCCCACATTCGCGCCTCAAAGTCAAGGAGCTCGGATTGCTTCTTCTCCTTCCTATCCAAGCGTGCCTTTTGCTTGGCATACTCCCTCTCGTACGATTAGTCCGCAAGTTGGGTAAGGTGTAACCCGCCAACTACACCACAACACTCACGATAGTCGCGTTGGTCCTTTGCACATCCTTAATCCCCAAGTACTCGGTTGCAAACCGTTCACGGCGAACCTTCACTTACTCAGAAACTTCTCTATTGCCCTCTCTGCGAGCACGGCGAACTTTCTTATCAGAAAGTTCCATAACATGACGAGTATCGGTCTCATATTCCTCCCTCATGCGGGCAACTTCCCTCTCAGCCCACTCCTGAGCGCGAGAGGAATTAGCGTCAATCTACCCTTTGAGACGAGCAGCCTCATTTTTTGCCGCCTCAACTCTAGATTCGACCCTACGAATCTCCGCGTTACTTGTGCTCGCATCCTCGTTCCTAAAACAAAGACCCTACAAACAAAAGAATTCTTTCTATTGTAATCTGATCATACACAGAATAATCATAAAAATCAGTAAAGGATAACAAACCTTGTTAACCAGCCTCGATGCTTTCTCAAACGGCGTCTTGGCCGGCCTAACCTCGGTCGGGGGAATCGAGAAATCGCTGTAATTCGTGATATCGATCTCTGTATCATCACTGGTTTGGCCCTCTGGAAAGCCATCAAACCACTGGCTCGCGTCGACAGGAACACATGTATCCTGCAGAGATCTTGATCTTTCCCTCGGAACATTATCCATCCCTGGCTCCGAGTCAACCTCAACAGGCTTGCTTTGCTGAGAATGAGAAAAATGGAAGGCAACGTCACAACGGACTCTCTTTGGAGAAAAGTGTCCCCAATAAAACGGACCACCAAGGAGAAGGCTTTTCACCTGCTCGAGATCTTTGGGTTCTGGAGTAATAAGACCAAACGCTGCAAAAGGCAAACACAAAGTTAGAATTCGGAAAAAGTGTACTCAAAAACGTGCAATCTAAATACCTTTTTTCCCCCATTCACTCATGAACATGAGATGCAGCTTTCCTCTACCGAGGCACTATCGATTCGAACGTAAAAAAAAACTCTTCCCAATTATGACCCTTCGAGGAAAAATTTTCAATGATCGACATCTTCCCCCGTGGAGATAGATAATAATAACCCTCGCTCGCGCGCTTAAGCGGCAAGATAGCCTCAAGATAATCCGCGCTGAGAGTCATACCGCGCTCGTAACCCAGCACCAATATCCTTACAAGATGCTGTAACCCAGAGATACAAAGTTGACTGATCGACAGACCAAACAGATCCAAGAGTTTGACTATGACCCACGGTATGGGAAACCACAATTGGCAATTGAGAAAAAATGCCTCGTAGCACGTAAAGTAACCCGGAGGCGGATGCTTGGCATCTTGACCAGATTCAGGAACGCGAAACTGCACCGGATATGGGATCATGCGAGATCTCCGCATAACTTTGAGGGAACGGACGGTACTCAGGCTCGGACATTTTTGCTCGTCGTTGATCTAAGCCTCGAAGGAACCCAGAAGTTAGACCGGGGGAACCTCAGCAACACGCACGGCCTCCAAATACCTCTCGATCTCCTCATTATCTGCAGTAAATCTTAAAAATAACGGTGCAGGAAGTACATTACCACCGGAACAATCAAGATCGCTCAGATCAAAAATTGGCAGATGGGCACATACCAAAATTCTCCGTTTAGTAGACATGCTTAACAAACAAGTATAGAAAGATTCAAAGAGAGAAAGAAAGAGAGAAATTTTTTCTACCTTAGGAAAAATTATGTGGAAAGAAGTGAGTAAAGAATTTGAAAACTTAGTCCACATATTTATAAGCAAGATTCTACTATCACCTTCAGACTTTTGGTTGTTAAAGTTCTCCCTAATTTTAACAAACATGCCAAACAAGTTCAAACCGCTCGCAAGAACTCTACGATTCTTATGGGCTGGGGGTAACTGTTGGGTTCAAAATCAGTTACGACAGAATAAAACAATTCACGATTTCCCGATTGGCCAAATTAGCAAGAAACGGCTGTAACGTCCAAACTCCCCAAAACGCCAAAGCCATCCGATGAGGTCAAAAATGGTAACCTCGAAATCAACGTTCTACGATTTCTTCTCCTTATTTTCTTTGAGAGGATCTCGGGTCGAGAAAACGAGAAACAATCGAAACCGACCAGCTTGCCAACAGGCAAGCTGGCCGTGCTTGACCAGGTCGCCTGTTGGCGAGCTGAACTGACCCATCCAGCTCGCCCACAGGCGAGCTGGTCTTGCTTGACCAGCTCGCCTGTTGGCGAGCTGGACTGGCCTTGTTTGACCAGCTCGCCTGTTGGCGAGCTGAACCGTCCCGTCCAGCTCGTCAACCGGCGAGCTGAACGTGCTTTACCAGTTCGTCGTCTTGTCGAGCTGAACCAAACCGTCCATGCCCCTCGACTCAATCGTACTCTGAACCGTGATCGAAGCATCTCTCGTTTTGTCTTGATCCGTCTTACCGTTGGAGTTTTACGAAAAAACCACAAAAGGCTTGTTCTCTTGTAAAACCTCGAGTAAATCGTATAAAACGGCAATGTTTAAATGAAACACCAAACATTGCCAAAATATACGATTAACTCTAGATGTTTTTATAAAAAACGCTGCTAAAGACTTTTTTCTCGTAAAACCTCGAGTAAATCGTATAAAACGGAAACAGTTAAACGAAATACCAAACATTGCCAAACTATACGATTAACCCGAGATGTTTTATAAAAACTGCATCGCGTCATGGAACGATCTCGTCTAAAGTCATAAAATGGCTAAATTCCTAAAACGGATAAAGGCCCACTCACGACTTTAGACAAGATCCAGCCCAAAGATATGATGACGGTTTACTCATTATTAACAGGAGTGGGAAAATGTCAAGTTTGAAGAAAAAATAGAAGTTTTCCAAAGAAAAATGAAAAGATCGAGATAAATGGAAAATTTCCGACAAACGCGAATCGGGCGGAAAAGGAAAGACCAATTTCCTAGGAGAGGAGTATATAAACACAAGGTCGAGGACCAGAGAAGAGAGAGAAGAGAATTTTTAGAGCTCTCATCACACAGAAAAACTTAGCATTTAGGCAACTTTCCGTTTTTGTTATCGAGCTGCGTCTTAACTAGGGTTTTAGTCTTAGGTTGCTAGAACTAGGAAACTCGCTGTCATCTCTTGTAGCCAAGGATTTACCTCGTTGTACGGTTCTTATGAAAAATCGGAATAAGAAACCTCTTTATTCTTTACCTCGATTTTTTATTGTTTCTACTCTCTTTCTCGAAATCTAATTGCTTGGCGTGTTGTTAAGCAGATATTCGGGACCTCTGGGAAATTAGGGTTTTCCCTAAGTTCCTTAATTTACAGAAATCAACGGTGTGAATTCTGGCTCCCACAATCAACGCAAACTCTCCACTTTTCGTTCTTCTTTTTTACGATGACTGGTTTAGCGAGCCAGTCAGGGTACCTAACTGCTACGGCGCGCTCTTGTCCGCACTTTCGTC
This sequence comes from Eruca vesicaria subsp. sativa, assembly GCA_932364175.1. Lineage (NCBI taxonomy): Eukaryota > Viridiplantae > Streptophyta > Magnoliopsida > Brassicales > Brassicaceae > Eruca > Eruca vesicaria. The sequence continues at coordinate 43,256 of CAKOAT010152265.1, forward strand.
TCCTTTGTTTGACGGGTTTGAAGGTTGGATCGACGTTGAGCTCGTGACACGTGATCTTAATGTCGATCCCCGGCATGTCTTTCGCAGTCCAAGCGAACGTGTTAAGTTCTTTTTCAGACAGGCTATGAGCTCAGTCTTCAGAGACTCGCTCACGTTTGTGCCGATCTCGACACAGCGTTCTGGGAACGCTTCGTCTAAGCACACCAAGATAACGGGCTTGCATGTTGGCTCGCGCGTTCCGTCTAAAGCTTCGACTGCTCACGACTGTCAGAAGATCTCAGTCTCGTCTCATTCTAGGGCGTCATTGCCAACATACGATTTTATTTTCTTTATTGGAAGAATCTGAGCCGATGAATTTTTGCGTTTTAATTCTGCGGCGAAGCAGATTCGCGAGATTTTCTGATTTCCCCAGATGGTCTCGATTCATTGATATGTTGGAGACTTGAGACACATGTGGTAAGTTGACGCAATTTCTCGCATCGAGTTCAACCATGGAGTTCCTACGATCGCGTTATACGATGAAGGTTGATCAATGACCAAGAACTCCACGACTTTGACTATGCTGCCGGGTTTAACTGAGAGGTTAATGGAGCCTAGCGTCATGGTTGCTTTCCCCGAGAGACCTATTATCGTTTTTGGATCTTCCGAGATTTTGGAAGGATTGATTTTTATTCTCTCGAGGGTTTCTTTGAAGATGATATCGGCCGAGCTTCCGGTATCGACCAATACTCATACAACATCGACATTATGGATTGTCACCTCGATGACAAGGAGGTCATTGAGAGGTTGGACCTGATCGGTCGTTGCTCTCTCCTTGAAGGTGATAACATCGCTGCCTGTTAGGTTAGGCATATTGCTTCTGAATCGCCCAGCAATGTTTAGGCTAGAAAATTCCCCCCCCCCCTCCTTCTAGCACCAAAATGTTTAGGAGAGTGAATTCGGAGGAAAACAAGGCAAAGCCTAGTTTTCCTTGAGATCCCAAATTCTCTGCTAAAGAACACAGAACGAAGAAGAAATAGTAACAGAGAAATCGATGAAGATTGCACAGAGGCGTTTTATTAATTAAGGAAGATGAAGTTACAAGATTTTCCGAAAAGTATACGAACAGAGATTTGCTACCAATAAGAATCAAGAAACAGAAACAGAAAAATGTTCTAAGTCTAAGTTTGCTAGTCTAGCCGCCGCAATCATATCTTCTTAAAGCTAACAAGAGTTCTCTAGGTCTAAAATTCTCATCCATGCGCCTTTAGCCTTGACTCCCCCTATATATGCCTTCTAGGTCAGTCTCTCCTTCCGATTTTTTCCCTTAGGTCAAGTTTATCACTTTGCGGAAAACTTCCATTTCCTCTCGATTTTCATTTTTATCTCGGAATCTTTCTTTAATGAGCAAAAGATAAACCGTCTTATTGTTCCTGGCCTGATTTTCGCATAAATCCGCGAGTGCGCTTCTAAGTCGTGTTTTGGTCCTATTCGGGCCGTTTTCTGATTTAAGCGTTTTTATGATTTATAAAAAGTGCGCTTTAAAGAAACAACGTCGAATCCGAAGAACGTTTTAATCTCTCGTATAGCGGGGCAGTCTTAAGGTGTTAAGTTAACCGCTGCCGTTCTATACGACGACTTCAAACTTCTTTCAAGAAACCGTAAAGTTCCAACGATGGCTCAAATTGAGATGAAACGAGAGCAAGACCGGATCGATCCCGAAAAAGGAGGATACACAGAGGGTTCAAGGTAGATGGGTTGATCCAACTCGTTGAACGGGCCAAAGGGAGTGTGACGACTGATCCACCTTGCCTGTCAGGCACTTTTCCGGACGGGCGAGGTGGGTTGCTCTGTCTTTTCACTTCGCCCGTTGGGCAAAGTGGACCGGTTTGACTTATCTCTGGGGTTGGTTCGACGACTCATTCGTAGAAAAATTAGTTTTAATTGTTGATTTCGAGATGACCGTTTTTGACCCCAACACCTGGTTAATTCCTCTTAAGCTTACGAGTAGTTTACGAGGAAACATAATTTCCTATATAAACTCGAGCCATCCAAGTTCTCTCATTCGTAGCAAATTCATCTCAGTCTCCTCTTAAGGTATTTCTCTTTACTTCCTCTCTAGATAGTTTAGGTAATTAGTTTAGGATTAGTTTAGGTGGTTAGTTTAGGTGATTAGTTAAGGAAATTTAGCTAAGTGGTTTTAGATAAATTTATAGAGTTAGTTGATGATATAGGTTGATGATTTTAAAAATTTAGTATTATATTTATGTTTTTGGTTAAATGATTAATATTTTGAATATTTTTTTTCAGATGGTTAGAAAGAATAAGCTTACGAAAGCGGCGGCTCATTACAGAGACATGTTTGGTGTGCCTGGTACTTATATAGGCGCATTATCTTCTTCAGCTCCCAGTTCTTTGGTTCCAGATACTGTCCCTGAGACTCAGTCTTCTCAGAGATTCACGCAGTCGCCTCCTTTTTCTGTACCATATGTTCCTCCGTTTGCTGCTCCACCAGCATAGGATCATGTTCTGAAGGATGTGCCTCCTCCTCCTCCTCCTCATCCTCCTGCTTCGGTCAAAGTTCATCCCAACTTGCTGGTGCCTCCGACGGCTCCTTATGCTAGGTACACTGTCGAGGACCTTCTCGCTCAGCCAGGCAGAGAAGGTTTACCAATCCTACATCCGACAGAGCATAAGGCACTTTCTGGTACGTTTCATGTTTAAAAATATTTTTTATTTATAACAACATTCAAATATTTAATAATTTTAATTTTTTTTTCAATTCAGGTTTGGAGTTGATAATCGTGTCGCTCGGAGCGTAACTGAGGTGATCAAAGGTTACTTCCCCGGGGCACATCGAAACTGGAAAACGACACCGAACCATGTCAGAAAGACGTGGTTCAAAATGTTTGTTGTAAGTGGTTATTTATTTTATTTTTTAATTATTATGAATTTTTAAATATTTTTAGACTAATTTTTAATCTAATATTTTTGGTGCACAGAAAAAATGGTGTTGGTCCATAGGAGTAAATGAGGACGTGAAGCGCACTTTTGTCAAAAAGACAAAAAAAAAAAGCAATTGTTGGACACAGTGTCAAACTGGAAGGACGATTATCTGGTCAACGGTTATGAGCATGGGAAACCCGCTGAGCTCACAACGGAGGTGTGGAATGGACTCATCCATTATAGGAGCTTGCCATTGTCAATCAGAGTCTCCAACAGCTGCTCATCTTCCCGTCTGACGAAAGATGAGCACGGCAACACGCCGATGCTTCACTCTTCGGGTCAAGCACCCCACGCCGGTGCCAGTCTTGTGATGGTAAATTTTAAATTAATTAACTTTTTCTTATATCTATTTTAATTGATTAATTATTTAAAAATATTTTTAGGCCAAAGAGACGGAGTTCTACCATGTCTTAAGGAACTTTACAGGAGGATCCACAAGAACAAGGCTGGGCAAACTGTAGATCTCAGATCCGAGAAAATCTACAACGACGTTGTTGCTCGGATTGAAAAGCGTCAAACCCAGCTAACCCAGCAGGCCCCCGATGGGATAGCCGTCATACTATCCATAAGTGAAATGGATGAGATTTATGAGCAGGTAAATTTTTTTATTCTTATTATTCATTTAATATCTAACTTTTTATTATTAGCTAACATTAATTTTTTAAATTTTTAAAGGTCGTCGTCCCTAAGAAAAAGGGATGTAGATTTGGTATTGGTTCCATTAATGATTTCCCAAGAGTGACATCATCTTATGCTCAGCGATGGGAAGATGAGACTGCTCAGCTGCGTTCGGAGTTGAAAGCGATGCATTCTTATTTGAGCACGATGCAAGCTCAAATGGGTTCACTCGAGGGTTTGCTAGACGTTCTAGCGGCTGGAAATCCGTAATTGGAGATGATGTTAGCAGCGAGACAGAGACAATTGGGCAATCTAGAGCCAGACCGCCAGGACGAGATGGACGGAAGGAACGACGACTTCTAGAACCACCCCTAGCTCTTTTTATTTCATTTTGTTGTAATATAAATTTAAAAATTAAATACTAATACTTTCGTTTTCTTCTATTATTATAATTTTATTTTAAAAATAATAGTTTATTATTGTAACTAATATCATAATTAATTATTAACAGTGATTAAAAAATAAGTGTCAAAGTAATTTTGTCGTTAATTTTACGTGGAATTTACTATGAAACTTAGCGTGGACTTTAAGAGGAAATAATTACGTGAAAATTACGGCGAAGGTTAACGAGTATTTAACAAGGAAAGCTTTACGTGTATTAAACGAGGAATATATTAGTGTTTATTTTACCATGAATATATTGTGTGTCTCTTACGAGGATATGTAGGCCCGTGTTTACGAAGAACTCTTTCCTCTTAAAGTTACGAGACTTTAGCGAGAAAATATGAATTACAATGAACGTAGTATGACGTTTCCCATTTCGTGGTTATTTCCTCGAACTCATTTACGAGGAAATAACCACGAAAACGGTCCTTGCTACATTTATGTTTTCTTGTAGTGTAAAGTATCAAAGTTTACTGTTATTAAAAGTACTATGCAAATTACTCAAGGTATGTAAAAGCTCTCTATACATCTAAAATTATAGTAAAATTAAATATCTAAATAGAAAATTATATTAAAATTAAATTTTATCTATAGTTATCTAATTTATCTGATACTATGGATGATTTTTTATTTTAAAAATTAGAATAATAAAGATGAAAGATTTTACGTGAAATACATCAGAATTGTTTTTTTGTAGCTTATTTTGATAGAACATAGTAGCATTTTAATGTAAGCTTGACTGATTGAAAAATAAATTTTCTCATATATGAATACTAATTTTCTTAGCTTGATTGATAGAAAAATATTTTTTTCTCACATATGAATAATAATGGTTTCAGACGCCAATGTCATTGGTGATATGATTTTTTTTTTAAAAAAAATATTTATGTAGTTAATTAATATAATCAATTAATAACAACTAAAATAGGAAAAATAAATAATTAAAAATTAAAATCCACTTTTTAATATATCCTATTTTATATTATTTAAAAAAATAAGAATAAAAGAATCTTCTTTTTTACAAAAATTTCATTTTATAAAAAAAAATAAAAAATTTTGGTTTAATTTATTAGAAAAAAATAGATTATTAATTTATATTTCTAATTTTAATTTATGTTCTATATTTATTTCTTATTAATTGAATATATTAATTTAATACATAAAACTATTATAAGAAAAAAAACTGACGCGTCTTCTTATTTATAGGTCAACATGTCACGTTTTTGACTTTATGAATGAGTAAGCTAGGTTGAAAATATTTTATGATACAAAAGACAATTTGAAGGTTTAATATGAAAATGAAATAATTTTAAGAATGTTAGTCTATGTCTGCTTTTGAAAGTTTTTATGCCGTTTTTAGGTTAATCTAATTTTATGCTCAATTGGGTATCTATCTATCTATATATATAAAGAAGGTTTTCCTTCTTTGTAGACTGTCACGTCATCAAATACTGCAAGGAGAGGATGACATATCAGCATTGATTTTCTATATGGATTTTAGTCTAACAATTCGTTGCTAAGGCCAAAAGTCCATTACAAATAATAGTCTAAGCCCAATACATTCTAAAACCCAATAAATATTAGGACAAGTGAAAATACAACAAGTGTAGGTATATGGAAGCTCTAGAGATGAGATGAAAATAATTTATCTCCACAAAGTACTTTTATTGGAATCTCCGTCCCTCCATCACACCTTTGCAGTTCACCACCGGAAATCTGTTTGGCCAAATCCGATTCTAGACACCACAACCATTATGCAAAGCTCCACTTTAGGAAAATTCAGCAACACTAGGTATAAGCTTCAGTTCGCTGCTTGCTCCGAGTACGATTGGAGTGATCTTATTTACCCTTCTCTGAAATCACCACTGAGATTGAGTAAACTTGCATCATTTCATCGAAAATGACTCAGTCATCTATAAACTTCAGATGATATAGCAGCTGAGCTGCACTAAAAAAATCAGCTATTGAGCAACTCAGTTCTTAAAATCAGAGCAACTTTGCTTAATCCTATCTCCTAGGCCTAATAAACAAAGCATAGATTCTAAAAAGAAAACTCAAGCAAAACACAGAAAGATCCAGCCAATTAATGGAAAGATTGAAAACCAGAGAGGAAGGAGAAGATGAGAACAAGAAATCTGAGTTATCTTAACATTAACATCCAAAAAGAAAAGAAATCTGAGACAGTAAACATAAGAAAAGATCTAGATATAACATTGAAAGAGAAAAAGTCAACATATGCCGAAATCAGAATCCATCAAAACAGAAGCAAGATTCCACTAAGATCGAAATTACAAACAAGAGATAACTTTCTCTCTGAAAGATAGAATTCAGAAAAACAAAGTCCCCTTAACGAATTATGTTTGTCACATTTACTAAACAGGCTTTTATTTCTTATTGAAAACAAGCATGAAACTAAAATTCAAAAACAGATATGAAATCAAAAAAGTAAGAAACAAACTGATATTGACGTCTCCGTCAGGTCCTAGAAGCATCATGGCTATTCTTTTTGGTGTGGGAGAGGAACAAAGGAACCACACAACCGCTTTGCCAGCAAAAATATTGGCTTTCTGGGAACCACACAACAGCTTTGCCAGCAAAAATATTGGCTTTGTGGGCATCGATGCCTCTATCACCAGTCTTCTGATCCTCTTCATCAGTATAATTAACTGATGCCCAAAATCATTGAACTCCAATGCCATTGTTGAGCTTAAAATTTTCCTCCATGCCACCGAAGTTCAAACCTAGAGTAGAGTTGTAAACTAAAGTATATTCATGGGCCTAATAACATATTTGGACTTATTATAAAACAGTTTTGTCAACGGCTTTTTATAAAGCTTATCTATATATCACTCAAGCTTTTTATTATTATGCAACATTTTATTTTATTAAACACAAGAAAATTATATGGACATAAGAGATGTTAACCTTGACTCATGATTTGACTCATGATTTGACTCATGATTTGACCATTTTCTTTTATATTTGGCTAAGAGACGTCTCTTATATCTCTTAGCCGAAACTAAGAACTCCAATTAAGAGATCAGGGTTAATCATAGCCTAATTCCCTTCTTTTTTGACTAAATTCTTACTGTAACTTGCATTATGTTATCATGTAACATATATAAAAGGAAAAATAAAGTATAACAAATCTGATTTGCAGATTATGTTTTGTTTTTTTTTGTAAAAAGGTTTGTACATAATAATATTTGATTTTTTAAAATACACTAAAACAAAAAATAAAATAAACTTATAAGCAACATCTACGAAAAATCTAAATAGATTTGATTTGACCTAAACAAATATAAATAGCCAAACAGAGACCCAGTAACATACAATAGCTCTAGTACCGCAACCTCCACGCTACCGGAGATTTCCACTACAACCTCCACGCTACCTAGATCTACGACCGGAAAGCACCACCGAAAACAAGTGAATTTACATATACGGCTACTACATGTCATTATAATAGGGGAAGTTTACTAAAAATGACACAAATTAATTGTGTTATTACTAGAATGACTCATATTTTTTTGAAAATTATTAGAATATTTTTCTGGTCAAAATTACCCTTGTCTATAGTTATAACAAAAAAAATATTACAAAAGTGACCTTACCATTTGATCGACGGCATATTTATTTTTAAAAAAATATATCTGTCGAATAATAAGTCTGTTTGTAAAGTCTGTTTAGGCAAAAAAAAAATCTAACGTTAAAGTGGTGTCAAAATTTCTTATGAACGTTCTATTTGTTTTCACGGCAGAAGTTAATTATCCGATTAAAATAGAAAACAGATTTTTAAAAATATGTCATTTAAATGAAGTAGCAGATTTATTATAAATGATAGATTTTTGTGGTCAAATTATTTTTTATGTACAGATTTATTTTCTTATGTTCGACTTATTTTCTTACAATAGAGTTATATATCCGATTTAAAATGGTTGGTAGACTTTTTTTTTAATGTGATGACAGACTTTTTTAATTTATGTTATGACAGATTTATGGAAATCTAAACCGTAAACCAAACTTAATCAAATGTTCAATTTCTATCTGGTTTACATTAGTTTCAAAACTGATTTATTTTTAGATTAATTAAGATCATAATTAGATATATTTGGCAATTCCTGTTATCTTTTTCATCCATAAAGTTATGCCTCGTGATATAGGAAAAAGCTTGGATGTTATATAATGAAAAAATTACACCAAGAGGCAGTTATTGAGTTATCTCTAACATTTTGGGACACTTAACAATACACGGACACTTTATTTGTAACTGTTGTTTTATTAGCACATCAGATTAGTTAGAAGTTAACTATGTCGTCCACCAAGGAGACCAGAAAAACTGAAATATTAGCGGGAAAAAAACATGACCACACATCTCGCTCCCCCCATCTACGGTCCATATTGAAGCTGTACAATTTGGACAAGACATATATCTGCCACCTTTAGTCACCGTTGGATTTACTTTTGCATCGACGGTCCTGATTGAAGTTTACACATCCTCTCTATCTTCACCATTGTTTGTCTCTGGTTTCCGTCGACCGTCCTTAGCAAAAACAGATTACCAAATTCTGATTAACCCATAATCTAATATTCACTCTTCATAATCCATTCACCAAGCTCCCCCAATTGCAGGTTTGTTTTAAATAATTGTCTAATTACCGAGGAACCTAAGTTCTACCAAGAGCTTGAGCTCATACATTAGGTGCTACTTTTTCTTTTTGACACAGGTCCACCATGGAAGATCATTGCATGGTCATTCCAGGCGAATGGAACTCCTGCGACTCACTGTGGAATTTCTCCATCGATGAGAAAAAAATGTCAAGAATTGTTCCCGTTTGCCCCGGAATGTCCTTGTGTGACTTACAAAAAAACGTTGTCAAGGAGTTCTTCACCTTCACTGAACCCCCACCGCCTGCTGTTTTGAGCTACTGGCCACCCAACACCAAAGAACTCGCCACTGGACTGACCACACCACCGGTTATTTTGTCCAACGACGGAGCAGTTGCATACTTCTTCCATCATTTGGCTCTCACAGAAGCATGAATCTGTTTGTCACTTTCAACACCAAAGGAGACGGGCAGGAAACGAGACAAGTTGATCAGAACCCTCTTTCATTGACAACACCAAACCAAACTAAAAACCACAACCTCCACCATTTTCGCCCATCTTCCACATCCTCATCCAAGATCCCCTCGTTCTCGCTGTTTGATGAAGATGAGCTCCTTCAAGAGAGTCCCACAAATCCTTTACATGATACCAGAACCCCCCTACCCTCTGCTCGGACTAGTACTCCTTCTTCCGTCCCTCCAAAGGTTCACCGAGTATCCATAAATGACGAAACCCTGTCTTGTGGCGATGAAATGTTAGAACAAATGTTCACTGAAGACCCTGATAACATTCCCGACGATTGGATAATTGACGATGAAGAGGAGCTTGCTTCCGAAACTTCTCAACCTCCAGACATTGAATATGTACCGCCTCGTGGGTACGATAAAGACTTTTGGGAGCCTTTGCTAAATGACTCACTCGGTGGCTCCGATGCAGCTGACATCATGGCTGGTGTCCATGTCCCGAAGACAGCACCCAACGTCGTCCACCGCTCCACAGGTGATACAGTCCCTCTGTCCGGCGATGATTCAACTGATTGGAAGAAAGATCTCGACTCCCTCGGTGTACATCAACGAGATTCACCCCGTGGACACGATCATTCAGCGTCCACACGTACACCAAGCCGCGCATCGCCTACATGTACACCAAATGCAGCGTACACAAGTGCTTCTCACACACCTCCACCCACCCCTCCGCCATTTCGCGAGACAAGACCACTTTCTGAGATTAGCGATGAGGAATTCGACTTACCACCTTTGTTCGATGATACCTCATATCAAGCCGATGCCGTCCCAGACATTAATTGGGAGGATTCCGATGTGGAACCTACTGTTGGTAAGTTATATGCTAACAAACAAGACTGCCAAATCAGCTTAGCAATATACGCAATCAAAAAACGGTTCCATTTCAGACAGACGAGGACCACAAGGTATTCTTTTGTGCTAAGTTGCCATGACACAAAATGTGACTGGCGCATTCTAGCCAAGGAACTGACAAGTTGTGGATACTACACCATCAAGAAGGCACAACTTAACCACACCTGCCCCTTTGAGTTACGCAATGACTACAAGAAAAGGGCCACCTCCAAAGTCATTGCCCATGTCTACCGTTCCCGGTTTGGAGAGTCAAACCAGGGTCCTAAAGCAGCGCAGCTGCAGCAGCTGGTACTTGAGGACCTCCGCATCTGTGCCTCATACATGAAATGCCACAGGGCAAAATCTCAGGCTCTTGACCTCACTATTGGCAATCCAAAGGAGTCATATCTTAGCCTAGCTTCTTACTTTGAGAGGCTGAAAGCCACAAACCCCGACACGGTAACTGCCATAGAGACTGAATTAGATGATTTTGGTGAAACTCGTTTTCTCTATGCTTTTCCTTCCTTTGGTGCTTCAATTCAGGGTTTCCGGCGTGTGCGACCTGTCCTTATTATTGATGGCACACATCTTTCTGGAAAGTATAAAGGGGTTCTTCTCACAGCCAGCGGCCAAGATGGCAACTTCCAAGTGTTTCCTCTAGCTTTCGCTGTCGTCGACGGAGAGACTGATAGTTCATGGGTATGGTTTCTTTCTAAGCTGGAGAGGATTATAGCTGACTCCAATACCCTTTCTATTATTTCTGACCGACACATATCACTCGTTAAAGCTGTCAAACTCATCTTCCCCAAGGCACACCATGGCGCATGCATTGTCCATATAATGCGCAATGTTGTCTCCCGTTACAAGAGCAAAGGGCTGGCGAAAATGGTTTGTGCAGCTGCATTCTCCTACAAACGCAAGGACTTCGATGACAACTTTGGTAAAATAAGGCAAACCAGTTCCTCATGTGCTAAATACCTTGAAGACATTGGTACTTCTAGGTGGTCTAGGACATACTTTCCAGGAAACCGATACAACCTCCTTACAAGCAACGTCGCAGAGCAGCTTAACAACGCCTTAACCAAATCCAGAGATTCACCAATTGTTGAGCTCTTCATGTTCATCAAACGCATGTTGACTCGATGGTTTTCTGCCAGAAGAACTAAGTCCACCAAGCACAGGGGTTCAGTCACCCCCGAGGTTGAAGCTGTTATGCAGACACACATCAGGCTCACCAAAAGCAGTAAAATAAATAACATCACCGACTGGCAGTTTCAGGTAAAAGGTATTTTCGGTCACGGGAACACCGTTTACCTAGACACCAAAGTTTGTACCTGCCAGGTTTTTCAGAAACTTAAAATCCCCTGTGGCCATGCGATGTTGGCGGCTGATTCAATAGGCTTCTCATATGCTCAGCTTGTTGGAGACTACTACAAAACTCAATCATGGATCGAAACCTACTCTGGTGTCATATACCCTGAAGCACCAGTCGGGGAGCTCCCCATACCTCCAGCAATTGATAGGCTCACTCTCTATCCTCCCTACACCCGTCGCCCCTCTGGCCGCCCGAAGGACAAGCGCATCCCGTCAACTGGAGAAATTCAGGTATCAATACACACGTACACCATTTTTAGTTAACAACATACACTTCCAAGTATTAATGCTTATTTAATTTTTAAAGGTACCTAAGAAGACTAAAGTCAACAAATGTGGTCGTTGTGGTGTCTCGGGACACAACAGGACCAACTGTGTCGCTCCCATCTGACCTGCTAGGTGAATCCTATATCCACGGGATTCTGCTTTTGGATAGCGGCTTCACCTTTATAACAGCCCTTTTGTGTTAATCTTTTTTGGTTGTAAGATCATGTTAAAACCCATATTTAAACATGTAATGGCTGTGAAGCAAACGCTGCATTACCATCATAGACTTTCTGCTTCGCTATTCAATCTTCCATATTCAATCTAGGTTTTGAAAAGAAGGACAGTGTTGGCCAGGTGTACAACAACAAGGCAGGTCATGTACCCACCTAGATACAAATATGTGTACACGTGGATACATATGTCCAGACCTGATTTATCCACATCCACATGTACACGTCTGCTCGTTGATGTAGATAGTCTTTCAGTACCCACATGAAGTTCACTTCCAGTATCCATGTGAATACTGCGATAACCAGTATCCATGTGAATACTGCGATATCGAAGTTCACTTAACATAACTCATTCATAAATTTGTATCGGTCTCCACGTCTACACACATATGTTTAGTATCCACAGAGCATTATTGGGTATCCTCATATAAACACATAACATTGATTTATTAAGAATTAAGAGCTTCCCCATATTTACCTTATCCATTATTCACATGGATACTACACAGATGGATAAAGAGGTGTGTACACGTGGATTTTAAGTGTACACGCAGATGGTCTTTGAGTATCCACATGAGCCACACTTCCAGTATCCATGTGAATACCGTGGCATCGTCATGTGGTTAATGTCTCATTGAAAAATCAACATGTGTTAATACCTCCGTGTATTATAGTGCGGTACCATGTACCCATGTGGATACTCAACATGTACTAAAGGAGTCCATCTAAGCGTGTACATTTTAACATTGTTCATTAAACGTCTTCCAACATCGATACTCGACATATGGATACACATGTGCGTACACGGGGATACTAGACATAGTGATAGGTTTTTTTCGGTGTCCACTTGTACGCACTTTCTTAGTCATATGTTTAGTATCCATCCAGCATTATTGGGTATCCTCATTTAAACACATAACATTGATTTATCAAGAGGGTCCACACTTATGTATCGACGATCACACAGTACGATGCTACTAGACATAAGTGTGGTCGTTGATACATAAGTGTGGACCCTCTTAATAAATCAGTGTTATGTGTTTATATGAGGATACCCTAGAATGTCGGATGGATACTAAACATATGACTAAGAAATTGTGTACACGTGGATACACAAATCTATCACTACGTCTAGTGTCCACGCGTACACGGAGGTATTCATAGTTTGAAAATGTGTATGTAATACACGGAGGTATTAACACATGTTGATTTTTCAATGAGACATAAACCACATGACGATGCCACGGTATTCACATGGATACTGGAAGTGTGCCTCATATTGATAGACCAACTACCTAGTATCCATGTAGATTATGTAAGAATATTTATTATCCACGTGTACACACTTCAGTGACCTTGCCTCATGTGGATATTCAAAGACCATCTTCATGTACACTTAAGCATACAGACACATATTGTATCCATAACTACTGTATCCACCTGTACACACCTCTTTATCCATCTGTGTTTAGGGTTTAGGGTCAAGCCGCCATATGGATACAACTGTGTGTACACGTGGATACATGAGTTAAGGATACAATATGTGTCTGCATGCTTAAGTGTACATGAAGATGGTCTTTGAATATCCACATGAGGCACACTTCCAGTATCCATGCGTGTACACGTGGATACTAGGCCGTTAGTCTATGAGTTACACCAAGGTCACTGAAGTGTGTACACGTGGATAATAAATATTCTTACATAATCTACATAGATACTAGGTAGTTGGTCTATCAATATGTCTAGTATCCACTTGTCTTCCAGTTTGTATCTATATGTCTATTATCGATGCTTGTACACGTTTTAATGGACAATGTAATCATGTAATACATGTGCGTACACGTGGACACTAGACATAGTGATAGATTTGTGTGTCCACGTGTACACCATTTCTTAGTCATATGTTTAGTGTCCATCCAACATTCTTGGGTATCCCATATAAACACATAACACTTATGTATCAAGATGGTCCACACTTATGTATCAACGACCACACTTATGTCTAGTAGCCATAAGTGTGGACCCTCTTTGATAAATCAATGTTATGTGTTTATATGAGGATACCCAAGAATGCTGGATGGACACTAAACATGACTAAGAAATTGTGTCTGATTTGGACACCGCAAGCGTGTACATGAAACGTATCGAGGTGGGTACATGGTAACGTCTTATTAACCACATGACGATGCCACGGTATTCACATGGATACTGGAAGTGTGCCTCATGTGGATACTCAAAGACAATCTTCATGTACACTTAAGCATGCATAAAGATATTGCAGTAATATCTCCAGTATCCACGTGTACACACCTCTTTTATCCATCTGCGTTTAGGGTTTAGGATTTAGTTGACAAATGGATACAAAAGGGTGTACACGTGTGTCCACGTGTGGACACTTTCTTTCATATGTTTTGTATCCATCGACCATTCTTCAGTATCCTCATATAAACACATAACATTGATTTATTAAGAGGGTTCACACTTATGTATCAACGAGCACACACTTATGAGAAATAAACCACATGACGATGCCACGGTATTCACATGGATACTGGAAGTGTGCCTCATGTCGATACTGAAAGACCATCTTCATGTACACTTAAGCACGCAGACACATATTGTATCCATAACTCCAGTATCCACATGTACACTGAAAGACCATCTTCATGTACACTTAAGCACGCGGACACATATTGTATCCATATGTCGGCTGGACCCCATACCATACACACAGATGGAAAAAGCGGTGTGTACACGTGGATACTGGAGTTATGGATACAATATATGTCCGCGTGCTTAAGTGTACATGAAGATGGTCTTTCAGTATCGACATGAGGCACACTTCCAGTATCCATGTGAATACCGTGGCATCGTCATGTGGTTTATGCACGTGAATACTGGAGATATTGCTGCAATATGTTTCTGGATGCTTAAGTGTACATGAAGATGGTCTTTGAGTATCCACATGAGGCACACTTCCAGTATCCATGTGAGAGTCAAACCATCGTCATGTGGTTAATAAGACGTTACCATGTACCCACCTCGATGCGTTTCATGTACACGCTTTCGGTGTCCACGTGTACACAATTTCTTAGTCATACGTTTAGTGTCCATTCAACAATCTTGGGTATCCTCATATAAACAAATAACACTTATGTATCAAGATGGTCCTCACTTATGTATCAACGACCACACTTATGTCTAGTAGCCATAAGTGTGGACCCTCTTTGATAAATCAATGTTATGTGTTTATATGAGGATACCCAAGAATGTTGGATGGACACTAAACATGACTAAGAAATTATGTACACGTGGACACCGAAAGCGTGTACATGAAACGCATCGAGGTGGGTACATGGTAACGTCTTATTAACCACAAGACGATGGTTTGACTCTCACATGGATACTGGAAGTGTGCCTCATGTGGATACTCAAAGACCATCTTCATGTACACTTAAACATCCAGAAACATATTGCAGCAATATCTCCAGTATCCACGTGTACACACCTCTTTATCCATCTACGTTTAGGATTTAGGATTTAGTGTACATATGGATACACAAGGGTGTATACATGGATACTAGCCTAAGTGCTACATTTATCTAATATCCACGTGTACACAAAGTCTTATCCATATGTTTAATATCCACCGAGCATTCTTGTATTAAGAGTGACCACACTTATGTATCCTCGTATAAACACATAACATTGATTTATTAAGAGTGACCACACTTATGTATCAACGAGCGCACAGTACACTCTGCATCTAAAATACGTCAATGCAGATGATCTATAAGAATACCCCGTGGCCGTTGAAGTATCCACATGTTCACCGTATTATCCACATGTACACGTAGTTGGTCAAATTTTTCTTAACAACTTACGTTGTGGATTTTAAATATTTATTATCTAAGCTAAAAAAATTGACAACCATGATCAAACCTTCATACATCGTTTATACACATTAGGTCTAAAGTTAACAAAATACATCCAACAAGCACGTCACAACTTAAAAAAAAGAAAACCAACACCGAAACAAACCAAAAACACTTAAAATATTGTCTTCCAACATCCACATAGTAGCGTACAAAGGCACAACCCATCCCAATCACAATCAAACATACAAAGGCACAACCCACCCCTTGTAAAGATCCATTGCATACTGCTTCCTAATGATGTCGACAACCTCATCATTCAGGCCCGAGTTTCTAACATCCATACCATTCGCATGCATCTCCATGAGCTTTGCAGCCAAAGGCACACAATCTCCACCCCGCCCGTTCTCGTATACACCTACAACCCTCTCAATCAAGAACGGAGCAAACTCATGCTCGCCGGCATCAACAGTTGGGCTCACCTTACGAGCAATGTACGGTAGCATCCTAGACATATCTGCCAGCAACTCACCAACTTCTTCATCTGAATTCAGACTTGGGTTTGGGTCCAACACCAAAACTCTCCACTCCGATAGACTAATGCACAAGCCTACCCAATGACTTCCACCCCACTTCATTGGCGTATAAAGCCTATCCACCTCCACACCCCATGTCATATTCTTCATAGTCAGATATTTCGTTACCCTTGCATCGGCCACAACTACAGTCTTATCATTAGCCGCCTTAAACGATCTCGCTCTTCCCTGCAAGTGACAGGCAAACCACGGCGGCACGAACATACCCTGATTCATCAAAACAGCCCCTCCATGTCTCTTCTCAACGAACTTCATCAACACCTCCATATGCTGTTCCACAGAAATTCACACGAATGCAAAATGGTTCAGCCTTTTCAACGGAAAAAAAAAATAAAAAATTAAGAGCTTCTTCATATTTACCTTATCAGACAACATATCCTGAGACGTTGCTAGTTCAATGAAAAACTTATTGTTCAGGTCGTCTTTGCCTCCTGCCTTTGCATGAACGCTGTCAGAAAGATCACAAAAAGTCACCAATTAACATCTGCTTTGAGTACAAGCAAATGCAACGAAAATAACCAACCAAACTCACGCTTCCTGTGCAGACTCCAAAACCTTTATAAAGGCTGGATAATCACAGTCTTCCACAGTGGGGACTATTTCCGGTACTTCATAAGGGTCTTTCGTTAGAAACAAGGCAGCCAAATGGGCTTCCTGCTCACCCGGTCTGCGCGGCTCTATTAACACACTAGGCCCAACTTCCAAACCAACCTGTCAAGATATCAAGGCAACGCACACGTCAGTTCATAAAGACGTCTACAGATATCTAAAAAATCGAATTCAAACATTGTCCACGTGTACAACGCAAACTATGTCCACCGCCTAATTCTACTCTCCAGGTGGACAATACACAAAGATACCCAACAACCATAACAACAAATACGGACATATAACGGCAAGTAAAGAAGTACAAACCCATATGTTCAGTCGTGTAGACAACTACCTAAAAGAAATCTAACCCTTACAACAAATAAGGTCATATACCTGTACCGTATCCTTCTTGCTAGCTTCACAGGTTTGCAAGCAACTATCAGGTCTGCTTACAGTGCCCTACAAAACACAAAGAAAAACGTGGATGAAATAGAGAAAAAACACCCAACCCAAAAAACCCATCTGCCTAATTAACATCATCACAGTGGACAACAAAAAGGTGTCCACCAAACAATGTCAGTGTACATATGGTCAAGCAAAAAGGGTATCCAGCAAAATCATACTTGATCTCCAACAGTTCCAGCCACACTCTCATCAACAGCTGCAGACACGCTCTCCTCATCCCCACCAACGTTTGGGTTCTTCGGAGTCATGGCATCACAATGGACCCTCTAAAAGAAACAAAAAAAAAACAAGCTATTAATAGTGTTAAGATAGACAACCAAAAAAAAGTCCACCATACACCTAAAGTGTTAGTGTGGACAATAAAAGAGTGTCCACCAAAAAAGCCCACCTCACTCCCCTCGACAGCTAAAGCCTCCATCGTATCATCTCCCCCATCACTGGTCTCCTTAGGAGTCATGGGATCACTAACGACCCTCTGAAAAAAACAAAATCAAAAAGCTATTACTAGTGTTAAGATAGACAACCAAAACAAAAGTCCACCATACACCTAAAGTGTATGGGTGGACAATAAAAGAGTGTACACAAGTTAATACATGCTCCCCAACAGGTCCAGACTCACTCCCCTCGACAGCTACAGCCTCCCTCGTATCATCTCCCCCATCACTGGTCTCCTTAGGAGTCATGGGATCACTATCGACCCTCTTAAAAAAAATGCCAAAAAACATTTTAAAGTTGTACAAAGAAACAACATTTAACCAAACACTAAAATAAAACAAACTTCTGCAAACCTGGTTATCATGCGATGTTACCGCATCCTCCGCCCCGACTACTACATTAGTCGATGTTTGTTCCTGCAAAACCCCGAAATCAACGTACGTGTTGCCACCAGCTACGAACATCTCAGGCCCACTCTTGCTTGCCTGCGGACATACAACATTTTATTGTCCGACGTGTGAATTCAACGCAGGATATAATGAAATGTACCGTAGCTTCAGACGTCCCAATGTAACCCTGAACCACAACATCCAACCTCTCAGCATCCTGAAAAGAATGGTAACGAAATTAATATAGGAAACAAATACGAAAACAAAGACGATTAATAGCGCCCAACAGAAAAAAAAAAAATACCTCAACTGTTAAACCGTTACCGGGACTGCGGCCACCTATATCATCGGCTACGAAGCTACTATCCTGCCCATCAACGTAACTAAGTGGGTTAACATTGGCTAACACGCCCAATGGACCACCCCCGCCTAAACCTACCTGACTATCAGCAACGAAGTAGGTGTTGCTAGTCGTGCCGTCGTATAAAACATTACCGTCCGGACCCGGCCTCCCACCATCCGCCCACTGCAGAGGGATCCCGTCTCCTTGCTTCATCCTAACTAACAACCGTGGTGCCTCGTCAGACGAGAAACTGTCATCAGCGCCGCTTTTCTGAGCTACTACTTCCTCTCCAATCAAAGGCATCTCATCCGACCCATCACCGCCAACCTGGTTGTTAGGACTTCCAACACCTTGTTGAGAACCTCCACGATCTTCACCACCATCATCACCCTGTTGGGAACCTCCACCCTGTGGAGAACCTCCACCCTGTTGAGAAGCTACACCCTGTTTCCTCACATAGTCACGTTTCCTACCCCTTCTGCGACCAACCCGCCTAACAAGTGACTTAACAGTTTTCTTCAACAAAACAATCTCCTTCTTCAAAGTCTCAACCTCCAAAGTCAGACGGGCCACAACAATATCTACGGGTCTTTCTGAATCGCCCCCCGAATGACCATCTCCTCCCTGATTCATGGAAGGCCCCTCTCCGTCAAACTCCACAACATCAACCCTTTCACTCACCCTTCTCTTCTTCTTCTTGGCACCGCCGTGAACATAAAGGTCCACGCGCATGTCACCTCCACCCCAGTCTGTCTTGCGGAATACCCTGCCTTTTTCAATCTCCCCTGCCATGTAAGCAACCTCATGATCCATCCTCTCGTCGTCGAAAGGTATCCACTCCTCCCCACCCATGGTTGATAGCTCAAGCATGGGTTGCACTTTTAGCTACAAAAAAAGACAAAAAACAAGTTACAATCAGACACAAATTAGCAAGAAGGAGAATGACATAGAAAGAAAGCAGTTCGTAACCATACGTACACCTGAATTGTTGTCCACAATTTAAAGACCATAAAATCAATCAACTCATTGTACACATGTACACGATCGCGGTGTCCATAAAATCAATCAACTGATCAATCAACTCATTGTACTACCTATCACACAACGATTACGCAATTAGGTATCCAGCGTAAACATCAATTCGGTGTCCACGCGAACACTATAAACAACAATACAACCTAACGTCCTAACTTATAACATTTTAACCACACAAATTAGCAACTCATCGTACACATGTACACGATTGAGGTGTCCACATGTACACGATTGCGGTGTCCATAAAATCAATCAACTCATTGTACACATGTACACGATCGCGGTGTCCAGAAAATCAATCAACTCATCAATCAACTCATTGTACTACCTATCACACAACGATTACGCAATTAGGTATCCAGCGTAAACATCAATTCGGTGTCCACGCGAACACTATAAACAACAATACAACCTAACGTCCTAACTTATAACATTTTAACCACACTAGCCACATACTCACAGAAATAATTGTGGAGTCGAGTATACCTCAGGGTCGTGCTCAGCGTTACGAATGTCGATTATGTTCAACCCCGCGTGTTTCGGTAAAATGGACTTCTTGTAATCCTTCAACTTCACACTATCATCACCAGACAAACGAGCTAGCAAACAAGGGATGCACTCATAAGCAACAAGCTGTAGCGATAAGGGGAACCCAACCATTTTCGTTGTCTCCTGCATCAGCCGCTTAACGAACTCCCCAATAGGATCTTCAACCTTATCAAGAATCTTAGGGCCAGGCTTCATGGTACTAATTGTCCACAGATAGGACTCTCTCCCCCAAGGAAATGCGAAAAACTTCCTAAGATCCTCCACTAGCATAACATACTTCAAACTCGGCCTTGGATTCTGCGAAGTCCTCACCAAAACACCATCCACGATTATTATGAGACAGAGTCTGAGCCTACGCCAACCCTCCATTTTGTAATCACCAGCAACAACATTGACGAGGTGATCTAGTGTCACAGCACGGTCATCGCCAATGAGTTTCTCCCAGAACTCGTAGTTCTTATCCGTAGGCTTGGGCTCGTACACGTGAGTGTATCCATCTTCGAACTCACCACAGGGGAGACCCGTAACAGCGCCAAACTCGGCCAATGAAAATCTAAAAAGATTTCCACTGAATACCGGCCATAACTCGAACTTCTTTTTCGTGATCAATTGCCTCACTATCATGGCGTGACCAAGCTTCCCCGACATCGAACACCGGTGGGCAGGTAGTTCCATAAGCCTCCCAAAAGGTGACCGCATCAAAATTTCCCACTCCTCTGAGCCTTCCAAGACATCGCGCACAAACAAAAGCAAATCAACCGTCGAATAACAATTTAAACGCCGATCTGGGAATCGATCCGTAGCAAACAGTCGCTTAGGAAGCTTCAAGTCCACACCAACGACGTCTCCTCCGCCTGAAATAGAAACGACCCACCAAATAATTATCACACAGCCCCAAAATTGAAGTAGTTTAAAAAAAAAAAAACTCCGATCAAGAACCCACCGTCGCCGCTGCGTCCACCAGAGATTTCTTTTCCGGGCCGTTTCCGTCGAGAAGACATACGTAAATCTGAGATTAACCGAGAATGAGATGCTAAACCCCCTTAAAACTCGCCGTCGCACGATTCACTACAAAGGAGGAGGTTTCGTGTTCGATGGAAAACAAAAGGACAGCCAATGAGAAGAAGAAGAAAATGTCTCAAGTTAAAAAGGGTTTATAATTCTGTCTCGGGTACACAACTGCTAACAAAAACAGTATATTTGAATTTTAAAAAGACAAAAACAAGAGTAACGAAACCTAACTAGAAGGGTACCACAATTATATGTTTAGTTACACAATCTAGAGGGACTTTTTGTGTCTTTTCACACAATAACTGCTCCTGTAGGGGAAACTGCCTCCACGTGCAAGAGAATCTCGGAAACTGTCTCCAGATGAAAATAACTCTTATATAATATAGAAATCAATAAAGTACACATTATTTCAAGAGTCATGTTGGACACATCACCATGTTCACACACAAATACACAATTTGGCATTACACAACTCAGACATTAGAACTCAGATCAAATATGTTGTTCCGGTAAAATTTGTTTAAGCTCATACTAAATGAGATCATTAGGATTGTTTTGACAACACATTACACAGCATAAAACAAGCAAACACAATCAGATAATCATAAAGTTTATTTATTAATCATAGAAAAGTTGAAACCAATACAAAGAAAAAGAATTCATTACTACTTTGAACTCATAACAAAAGTTTTCAAATCTGAGGAATATGCCTACTGAGGAACGACTCTTTTCCCGTCAGATCACTTGAGCATAAAGAAAGAGGAGCAGCACTCAAGAGAGACTTGGCTGGTGAAACCAAAGCAACACCTTCGCTGTTCTCGATCTTTGAGTATTCTTATACACAGTACGTAACATGCTCTCTCTCCGCATCTCAGAGTGATGTAAAGCTAGAAGCTTTGAGCATGCCCTATCAACACAAATACAGAATAAAACATATAAGTTTCTGCAATTTGGAAGTAGTCATCTCTGTTGTTACATAATCTCAGATTCTGAGTAATAGTGTCAATCCAAGCAGGTGACTTGTTCAATGAGCATCTCGCTGTGTACACAGCTGAAGCAGCAAGCATGGAGGAACAGAACTTCAAGGTGTCATAGTGCACCATTCCAATTTCAGTAAGAAAGTGAACCATATTCTCCATCTAGAGCACAACAACAAATTAAACCAAAGTTCCAATATAAACATAAGAAAAAAGCAAAACTTTACAGCAAAATATCAACTCACATTGGGGTCAAACATGGAAGCTTTCATAAAGGAATACATACTGAGTCCAAGTTCACCTGACTTGTTCAACGCCTATTTTGCTTTCATCAGCTCCACCACCAGTAAGAATCTTTCATTGTCTTCTCAAGCTGAAACCTTTGGTCCAACCAGCTTCAAGAAATATCTTCTAACGTCCATCGTCTCTCATTCTCTTTTAACTCAGAAATGCTCCTACACAAAAAAAAATCAATTCTCCTTCGGAACCAAACCTATGTTCAACAGATTTAAAGTCGAAGGTTAGACGAAACTGATAATAAGGGTTCCAAATTTCTACCTGCAATCAACTAATCTACAATAACAACAACTCGAATAATACAGATTAAAGACACACAGATTAGAGTAAGTTGCAATTGAAGCCGAAAGTGAGTGAGGTGAAACATAGAGACAAAGGTGAGTGCAAGTGGAGCATATAAGATATAAAGTCGAGTTACAGTTGGGGTGATGAATACGAAGCCGGTTTTGATGAAAAAAAAAATGGAAATTGGAGGTGAAGGAGACGTGGAGGAGGCTGTTTCGTTCGGCAGAGAAACCCTACAAAAATAAAATATTTACCTTTTTTATTACTTAAAATTAAAGTATATTTCTTTTTTTAAATTATAGTATAATTATTAGTAATGGCAAAATCGTCAATTTGCTTATTTCAAGAGTTATTCTAGTTATTTCAAAATTATATGAGTTATTCTAGTCATTTCATGATTAAATAGAGTCATTCTAAGTAATTTCTCTTATAATAGTACTTTACATTATTTAACTTACATATATATATATATATATATATTAGAAATAGTTATATTCAACAATAAACTATAATTAATATAGTCCATAGAAAATAATTTAATTATGTGTAATAAAATTATTCTGAAGATTATTCTTTATAAATTAGTCAGTAAAATTTATTTTATGACAAAAAAACAGTAATGTTTAATTTAAAATTCTAATCAATTATGTTGATTTATAATAATAATACCTATCAGATTCTAACAAACATGTATATGTATAAATAGTAAATATATTTTCATATTATCTATTAATCTATCTTAAAATATTTTTAGTTATAATGAATAAGTTACTTCTTTTATATTTTGTATATCATTAGTTTAAAGAGATAATGTATTAAAATAACTTAAATCATAAAACAGCTATCTAACTGAGAGAAAAAAATAACTTTACTTCACTACTTGACCAAATTTTAAGAAAATTTATGTAACATATTGTTATAGTTAACTAGAATAAAAGCTGGAAGAAATCATTATATTTTTAAGGAAAAATTGCCAAATATGACTCAAAACTTGATTTGAAATGCAAAAGTAAATCCAAAATTGAATCAAATGCAAAAGTAACTTAAAAAGCTGTTGAAATTACAACCAACCCATTTTGAACAAAAAAAAGATTTTTTTTTTACGTTTCTAGCCCTCGCAAGTCGTCTAGGACAGTTTTTCTTAAAAATAATTTAAAAATTGTGTAATAAATATCTTGAAATGAAAAATTGGGATTATGTAATTAACATATGTCTTAAGAGATATAAATTAAGATATAAAAAAAAGTCAGTTGTTTTCAGCATAGATGAGTGAAAGTAGTGAATGATGATATTCTTTAGTTTAGGTTTCACCAACATATGTTGTAGTATTGTATGTGTTTCTTAGGTTAGAAATTCGAAAGCATAAATGTTTTTTTGAAAAATTTAAAATTTACCTAAGTGTGTTTATTTATGTGTATAGTAAACACTATTTAAGTATAATTTGATTTTATTACATGGTTAGTAGTTAATTTAGTCAATTTAGTTTAGGGTTTAGGGTTTAGGGTCTGGACGACTTATAATTAAGTCGTCTAGTAAATATATTTAATAAGGCAGACGACTTAGTCGGATGTATAGTATCAACAGACAACTTAATAATAAGTCGTCCAAACCGGAATTTACCAAATTACTTTTAAACCTAACCGTATTTTTTACCGGACATATATAAGATGTTTTTTTTTGTGACTCACTTTTTCGCGAAACTCAGAAAACCCTAACGCCGTTTCTCTCAAAGGTGATTTCGAGGCGATTTCGATCTGATACAAGACCAAGGTAAATCGAAGGCTTCTCTTGCAGATTTAGGGGTTTTTATTAGGATTGATGTTGTTTTCCTTTACTTTTACCATTTGGTTTTGTGTTTTCAATGATTTGGGGTAATTTTGGTTTCAAATTATGGTTTCAAAAATTGGGGATTTCAATCGACTTGTTGTTTAGTTAGGTTGGATGTTGTTTTCCTCTCATTTTACGGTCATTTTAGGGTCCTCCACCTGGAAGACTTTCCAGACGACTTAATTATAAGTCTACCAAGACATCCAATAGAACATTTTAAAGCTGACCAGACGAATGAGAGGAGAACAACATCCAACCTAACTAGACCACAAATCAGCTTTCAAATGTTCTACTGGAAGTCTTGGTAGACGTATAATTAAGTCGTCTGAAAAGTCTTCCACCTGGAAGACTTTCCAGACGACTTAATTATAAGTCTTTCAGGTGGACGACCCAGACGACTTAGAATTAAAATGTTTCCAATTCATTTCTTGTTTGCAGATGGAGAATCAGCATGAACCTCACTTCTTGAAGCCTCTGCTTCCTGGTTTCTACAGTGGCATGGTATACACATGCTCTCTATTTCTCCTCTGTTTATTTCCTTTGCTTATCTTCTCCTTTGTTGACTTGTAGACAATACCACTTGCCTTTTACGCAAAACACATAGAAGGCACGCCGAATCAAGGAAAATGGACACGCGATCGGACGCTTCACACCAAACTTGGGAAGTTATACAAGAAGGAAGAAGGCTAACCGATGGTTGGGAAGCCTTCTCCCAAGCACACTCCCTTTGCATCGGTGACATTCTCGTGTTCAAAAAGGAAGGAAAGATGGTATTTCATGTGACTCCTTTCGGTCCTAGTTTTACTGAGATTCAGTATACACCTCCTCAAGGGGATGATGCTGCTGATGGATGTTTGTCTTGCTATCGTTTTATTGTAATCTGCTTCTAGTGGACTTGTAATGGATGACTTCTATGTTGTTGTTCCCTTGTTTCAAATTGTTTTTAAACCTATGACTTGTAATGGATGATCAACTTTTATAACTACAACACCTTTTGTCCTCTATGTACAAACCATGGTAACACCAATTTTAATTATTAGTCGTGTAAGAAGTCTAACACAAATTCTAACACAAAATCTTAAAAACATACTCAAAAAGCCTGGACGACTTAGTAGACGACTAATATTTTAAGTCGTCTAGAAAGTCATCCAGCCGGAAGATTTGTCAGACGACTTAATTATTAGTAGTCTAACCTCGTAAGTATTCTATTCAGACGACTTTCAACTAAGTCGTCTGGACGACTTAGTTGAAAGTCGTCTGGTATAGTTATTCTTAAACATAATTTAAAAAATTTGTAAAAAATATTTAGATAAGTGAAAAATTGAAATTATGTAATTAACACCAGTTTTAAGAGATATAAAGTAAGATAAAAAGAAATTTAATTATTTTTAACATAGATGAGTGAAAGTAGTGAGTGATGATATTCTTTGGTTTTGGGTTTGCCAACATATGTTGTAGTATTGTATATGTTTCTTAGGGTCATATTTTCGAAAGCATAAATGTTTTTTTGAAAAATTAAAAATTTACCTAAGTGTATTTATTTCTATATATAGTAGACTCTATTTAAGTATAATTTGATTTTATAACGTGGTTAGTTAGTTAATTTGTCAATTTAGTTTAGGTTTTAGGGTTTAGGGTCTGGACGACTTATATCTAAGTCGTCTGGAAAATATAT
Organism: Eruca vesicaria subsp. sativa; assembly: GCA_932364175.1. Lineage (NCBI taxonomy): Eukaryota > Viridiplantae > Streptophyta > Magnoliopsida > Brassicales > Brassicaceae > Eruca > Eruca vesicaria. Next base: position 69,487 of record CAKOAT010152265.1, read on the forward strand.
TTAATAAGGCAGACGACTTAGTCGGATGTATAATATCAATAGACGACTTAATTATAAGTCGTCCAAACCGGATTTTACCGAATTACTTTTAAACCTAACCGGATTTTTTACCGGACATATATAAGAAGATTTTTTTTTTACGCACTTTTCGCGA